>JJOG01006067.1:0-50301 GCA_000715275.1 Gyrodactylus salaris
TAGAGGTGAATAGTATTCATATCATAAAGAAATTCCACTTCGATATGGGTTGAAAATCATAGAGAATCGCAGTGAACTTTATATTTTCATACTTGTTAGTCTGAATATTTGATATGAAAATATTTCCAGCACTTTTAAAGTTTTTTGATTTTTTAAATTTGTGTATAAGTTTTATTTAGCTACGAGTTAAATCAATGAATTTAATGAATTAGTTTAAAATTGTTTTAAAACACCATTCTAAGGAATCAGATCAACATTTTTAC
Organism: Gyrodactylus salaris; assembly: GCA_000715275.1. Lineage (NCBI taxonomy): Eukaryota > Metazoa > Platyhelminthes > Monogenea > Gyrodactylidea > Gyrodactylidae > Gyrodactylus > Gyrodactylus salaris. The sequence continues at coordinate 264 of JJOG01006067.1, forward strand.
AAATTTTATATTTTGACAATACAGAATATTCATTTGATTCAATTATGTATATATTTTTTTCTTGTTTATTCGAATGAAATTTTTGAATTCATATCAAAACCTATTATGTGCTGGAAATATTTTTCCCTTCAGCTGATAGGATTATTTTGTTGAATTAAACAAAAATTAGAGGATACATTTTATCATTGTGACGCCATTTCGTGTGCAAAATGTTAATTTTTCTTAAACACGATACCAACCTACTGAATACTATATGAAAAATTAGAGTCTTTTTGTCAAATCTGATCGAGAAATTTCTCTTACAAGTTGAGTTATCTTGTATTGAGCATGAGCTATATTTCCAACAGGATTTAGTATTTATAAAGCACGGTTTTTCACATCTATATAAATTAAAATTAACAGATTGAAGAGTGGACTGAATTCCTGGCGAATATTAAGCAATTCATCAATTTCACAAAACTCTGCACAAACGCCATTCCCGGCCAACTAGCTAGAGACTTGGAGAAGGTCCCAATGTACCAGTGTCCTTATGAGCGATGCATTTCCACGGTCCTTTCCATTGTGACATCTATGCAGAGCTCTTCAGAAAATGTCAAGGTTCGTCTCTACTCATTATTAAAATTATTTAACCCTCCTAGGCCAACACTAGTGTTACATGTCACTAGAAGGCTCATAACACCGACAAAAAGAGTTATAAGAAAATTCTAGCTATCAGCAACTAACTAAGAAAATGTTAACTGTTTGAAATTTGCGCGCGAAAATAATTTGATTTTTTTCTCTTAATTTTCCTTTTTTTTCTTCGTTTTGTAGATTACTCATCGAATTTTATGCCAAGTTGAAAATCATTTGGTAACTCAGTTTCCAAAAGAAATTGAGATTTAAGATTTTTTTCTTAAAGAAGAATTTTAAAGACAAAATATTTTTTCTGAATTTGCCTCACTAATTATTCGGCACCATAATTCTCAATTTTTTCTATGCTGGGCCTACCATGGTGTTAGGTTGTTCGTAAAGTAACTGTTCGTTTCCGTAACGTTCTTCCAACTTTGAGGCTTTGATGCCAAAACTCCTCGGTTTCTGACTCATAACTTTTATCCAATTTTCTGGACCCTCACTTCTATTTGAGATTCTCATAAAGACAGTTTAAAGATCTTGAAATAAGTAAAAATCTGATGGTAACTATCCGATACCTCGTTGTCTTTGTAACAAGGCTAGAAGCACCGGAAAGTAATCCTTGGTTTTCAAATGAATAATTGAAGCGTTCTTCCGGGAAGTGAATTGTTCAGTTCTCTCAACAATCAGCTTCCTATTTTAATCGAATATTGCTGACAAGACCTATCTATAACTAGACAATAGCTAGAAATAATCCAAAAAAAGAATATTAAAATTGTCCCTTTCAACAGAATTTCATAGCAATCTCCCTGCTAATACAAACCTTCCTGGCTCATCTCAGAGAGTGGATAAATCAACACCATCGAGTCGGCACAGACGAGCAGACTCCATCCATCAAGAAGCAGATATTCATCGATCTCTACACAAACGTTGTGAGCCAAAGCAAGAGCCTGGAAGGCTTCATCGCCTCAGCCGAGCGCTTAAATTATCTCATCAATCTCACTGTGCAGGTCATCATCCGTCCAACTGGTGTCTTGCATACAGCCCATGGAATTAAAGGTTTGCTGAGAAAATAACTTGCTTCTCTATTATTCTCTTACTAGATCGATAAACAAGAATTTTTGATTCTCTAGATATTGATTGAAGCAGAAATTGTATCGAAACATCTTCTCTGTCACCTTTTCGTTCCTACAACTGTTACACGACAAGAAAATATTCATCAACCCAACACACATAAACTTGGCTTTTTATCTAAGCAATCTCACTTTTCTTACAATTTAGGTAAAATATGAAATTAAAAACGAATCCCCAACGATCAATCAAATTTGCAACCATTCGAATTTGGCGCGACATTTTTCTCTCCTTGGAACGCACTGAAATAGTTATTCAGTGCGTATCCAAGAAAAAAACATGTCGCTCCAAGATCAAATCAAACTTTCATAGTAAACTCTTCAATAATTGTTGATTTAAGACCAACTTTTTGGTCATGTATGAACAAAGTAAATAGCCATAAAATATGTTACCAAGTATTTTTATGAGGCATGTGAGCAATGAATTAGTTTCTATCCTTGGAATAACCACATGTTGTCATTTTCTATGAGTCTTGCTTACATTGAGTACAATAAGTAGAGTTCACAATCTTTCTACAAAATACCAAAGCCAGCAAAGATTATCCATAACTTCTAATTCAGATTTGATTGACGAGTTGAACGAATGCTCATCCTCAAGAGCGACCGAAGAGACCTTATCCAGCATCCAGGAAGTGAATCTGCGACGCATCAAGACCGACTACTCGCGGATCCTCCTCAACTTGCAGAGTGAACTGACGCAAGTCAAGAACTTCTCCCTAGACCCCACGACAAGGAGGACTGACAACTTTCAGGAGGAGGAGGAGACCCTGATCGTGGGCCTTGTCATTAGGTGCCTGGAGAATTCCTTCCATCCGGCCTTTAATCACTTTGAGAATAAGCTCTTTGTCAACCTGATGCTCTTCGAGAGGAAGCATTGGTCGGAGTTGATTGCCGATTGGTGCCTTCAGACCAAGGACGTCATTAGCCACTTGAACATGGAATATGAGACTAACCTCGAAAAGTGAGTTTTCTCCTCTAACCACCTCAATAATACTCGTGAGGGTTTATTTCCTATAGGCTATCACCTGTGGTGAATGTTAAAATTGATTTTAGAAATCCTTTCATTTGATTGGTTGTTTAAAAGCCAATGAGAATCGTTCAAGAAACGACTTTCATTGAAGCATATTCTCTAATCAACACAATCCTTGGGATTATCGATCAACGTCGATACTGTTAACATAATTCAATTACTGAGAGTGTTTTTCCAGAGTTAATTTCCAGTTGAATTATGATGGTTGGTGAAACAAAGAGGATATTTTTGCTTTGTTCCATTTTACAACTGTTTATCTTTTCTATTCACAGTCACCAGATTGATATAGAATCGCTCAACAAGTAAGTTACATCCACCCCCTTAGCCTAATTATTACATGTTCATTATAAATGTATCAGATCGAAGGAGTAATCTTTCCTGATCTTTAATCGTTTGCCTCTTTTCCATGTTCTCCTGATCAATGTTCTCATTTCACGTTCGAGGGTTTCCAAAAACTTTGACATTTTCATCAAAAATAAGCTGGCATAGCATTTCCATACAAATTATTGTCGTTCACCATCTGTGAGAGCATGTAATATTTCAAGCCGTGCTTGATTATTTCCAAGTTGAATTCAAAGTCTGTAGGAATCACTTCAATCAGTTTAATTCCCTCCTGATTCAAATACTTGAATTAAATTTTCTCTCTTCAAAAATTTCTCATAACAAAATAGTTTCTCTTCTTCTAATTCTGAGAATAAAAATTTCTCTTCCAAACATTTTGTCGCTGTCTGAGGCACCATATTCAAGAAATTCTTGTAACGTTTTTGTGATTTTTTATGATAAAACTCCGTGCACAAATATGATTAAAAACAGAATACGGCTTAATGTATTTTCTGATCTAAATCTCCGATGACTATGATTTTTTGCAACTCATTTGGAATTATCAGATTAATTATGTTATTCTCAGAGTAAAATGGCATCAAAATCTTTAGGTTGATAGTTTAAATCATATTTTGAATTCTTTTTAGAAAAATTATTAAAAATGAAAACACTGATATTGCCATATTTTGAAGTTTTGATAGTATCCTGCCTAAGATGAAGGAAGGAATAAAAATCAAGAGACTTTTATGGAAATTCTTCATTTTCTTGTATACAAATATGTTGGACATCTCTTATGCCTCGTGAAATGATCTTGTAATAATTCGATGAAATTGTCTAGATATCTTCGTGTGCTTCGCCTCCAAAATATTCTCGAAAGCTACGTGAAAACAATCAACCAACTGATGGCCAAGGGACAAGAGACCTTTCGTAAGGGCTGCGGCTCCATGAATTGCTCTAGGAACTTTGAAGTCATTGACTTTGACTCGATCTTGCACTGCCTCGCCGACATTAGACACAACATTGACTTTTGCCTTTCGAGGCTAGAGAATCAACTCATTTCCGGAGATCTCACTCAGATCAAGAAAATCTTGCAGCAATGCGTAGATAACTGGGAATACTTTTCTAGTTTGAACTCATTTGCTGAGTGGTATGAGCACACAGATATTGTCAGAGATGATCTGGAAGATATCCATTCCAAGCAGGTCTTGGCCCACGTTGCAGATCAGAGTGCCTTGGTGAAGAAGGTGAGTTTTGTCTGATTTGAAGAAATCGAATTCTAGTATTTTGACAAATTCTTGCATTACTTTCGTCAAAATAAGTGGCTTAAAATCTCTTAAGAAATAATTAACTTTTTACAAATTTAGATTTACCTGAAACGCTGGCATCGTTTTCTATTGATGGAAGAGTCAACAATAAGACAGGTGAAATCCCTCTTCCAGACCCTCAACGAAGATGACAATAGTCTGGAACTTCAGTTGAATAACATTCAAATCTCTCTCAATAATTGCATTCGTCTTGGTAATTTGTCAAAGATTATTCTCGACAAATTCAACAACATCATGAATGAAGATCTCATATTCCCCATTGAACTACGCCCGAGGATCGCTTTGGACTCTCTCGATCGTATAAATGTGAGAAATTAGCTAGTTGAACTGGTTCAATTGAATCATAAAAACTCGAAACCAGCATAATGAAAAGTATTTTATTCTGGCACTTTTGGATTAGAACTATAGATGGAGGTTCACAATAGCTGCTTATCGATCAACTTGAGAATCAATTATTCTCTTTAGTAAGATAAATCTTACCATGTTTGGCGACCTTGCAATATTACAAAAAGCTTGATCTCAGATCTGACTTGAATTTTTGTTCACCTAACTCAATTTGAAATAGGATACCTCTAGTTTTCTCAAAAGATGGACTCCTCTTCACCAGAGGCTTGCAGGGATAGACGCATCTTTTTAATTGCTTAACGAATCCTCTTTACACAAGATCAATGAAATCTTATTTATCTGGATCTATTGCTCTGGGATATTTTCATTCTTGAACATTTTTTCTCCTAAATCAGGTAATATTTGGTTAACTGATTATATTCCCTTAAAAAGTATTAAATGTACCTAAAACAAGATGAGATTATGAAAGAGATCTTCAGAATGCAATGCGCATTGTATTAAAATATAAGTTTATCTTGAAAGTCATATTTTTCTTCAAATTTCAAGGTCATTCTCTAAACTCTGAGAAGTAAAAATAGCTAGAAAATATTTAACAGCCTTTAATCTCCTCTAGACAACCATCATGAAGAATAGAACAAGTGGAATAAACTCATGTAACGAATTGATCGACTTTCTGCATGAAAAGCACGACTCCATTTGTAGGACGTACATCGATGACATAACTTTGGAGAGGGACAACTTATTGCACGACTATCAGAATATTCTCAAGAATGAGAACACTCTACACCTGCAAACCCTCCTTAAGAATTATCTCCCTCTAGAGGCCGAGATATACTGGTACTTGAAGGTGACAACTGAGGACTGTGCTGAGTCAGTGAACCCACACCTTCTCCTCTATTTCTCTCCTACTCCTCATGACGAAGTTGTTACTCAATTGACTCGAAGGTATTCCCTCAACCGGTTCATGAATAAACTCACCAGCTGGTCTAACACTATTCACAAGGTTGGTTATTTAACGTTTTTCCTTGCATTTGCAATTAAATTAATAATCTAATTTATAATAGAACGGTGTGGATAAATACATTGCATCATTCGAGGACCTCGCGTCAATCGATACGACAGCAGGCCTTGTAGACTACAAGGCAGTCCTCGACACTCTGTCAGCGCACAAATCAAAATCTAGCAACATCTTTTACGAAAAGGAATCCCTCCAGTCCTTCATGGACACCATAAAACAATGCCATAACGACATGAAACAAATCAAAGACTCAAACCCCGCCATCAAGTCAGAGTCCCCTTTTCAAAAGTGGATCGATGCGGCTACTTCCAATGCTGCTCTCAACGCCACCCTCGTCTTCTCAGAGCCAATAGTCTTTATAAACTACTCGAAATACTCAGACTTTGCCAGTAGAACCGTCATTCCCGATGAATTGTGCAGAGACCTCGAGCTGAAGCTAGCCAGCGGCCAATCGGGCATCGAGAGGATGGTGACAGTTGAAAAGTTCTATCAGGACTATCTCACAATTTGTCTGAACACCCTCGAGTTTGATAAGAATCGGGAACAGTTGAACGAGTTACGCGATAAGATAACGCACGAACTAATCCTCTGCTACATGCAGAATCTCGTGGCCTTGGGCGAGGAGCCGTGCATCAAGAGGATTGTCAAGTCGTGCGAATTAGTTATCAAGTTGATCACCAAGAGGGACTTTCACCTGGATCCGTTTACTTTACAAGATTTGGAGATTAAACTAATCGTGAGTCTCAAATACAGATTCCTTCTCTCTGAGCCTTGCAGCGTCAAGTTTCTCATGAAAGCCTAATAAAAATTCCACAGGTCATCAAGAACACAATATACCTGCATTTATTGGCCTACCAAGTAATCACATCAATATCTAAGAAGCTAGAAGATATCCCAGCTGGCCTTAAATGGCTCTTCAATTTGCTATTGAATCTCAATCCCCTAATCGAGGTCTGCCAGAGTCGACTGAGGGCCATCAAGTACTCCTATGATGAGATATCGAGAACGATTTGCCGCCTTAAGTTGGCAACTAAAGTGGCCAAGAGAATTACGGATGTACAAGAGGAAATTCTTGCAGACAGACCGGACCAACATATTCCCTACCACCAGGTTGTACGAAGCATCAAGTGGCTAGCGAAGGAAGTCAACTTTCTTGTTGCATCAGAGAACATAGTGAGTTCACTTTTGTAACAATAAAAAATAATTAGAAAAAGGTGATCAAGACACGAATCAGATCTAGATGATTCTTCAATGAACCAGAATTTGTGCATTAAAACCATTTTTTTTCTATTTTTGTCAACTCTTTTTGCTTTAAAAATGATCATGTGACGGCTGTAATCCATGTGCCTACTCCCGCAAATCATACGCTTATATTTCAATCTCCTCTAGTAGATTACAGTAGTGTTTAAAAAACTCTTTTGGTTCACAAGAAAAGTTCTGCCTGCCCCTCTATAAATTGGAGGTTTTTTAGTAAGAAAAACATTATTCATCATTTCAATTTTTTTTTCATTGTACGAATTCCGTTGTAAAAATAATACACTTTTTGTGTGTTATTCATTAGTAAATTCGATTATTCCTGTAACCTTGTATTCCTTTTAGTTTAAAAATCTCCTTACAGGCTTCTATTTTGAGGACCTTGGTATCTGAGAGGCCCTGTTATTTTCTAAAATAACAACATGATGATATTCCATCTTCACTGATAGATTAAAGAAATCGACGAAGCATGGAATCTTCCCGAAGGCCTCCTAACCGAATTCAGCAGCCAGTTGAAGGACCTCACCAGCACATCATCAGCCATCATAAATTGGATCACAAAAACAAGGTTCACTCCAATTGGCTATCAGGAGTTGGTGAATGAAACCCTTGCTCAAGCGATGAGTATTCCAATGAACGTTTTCAAGTGCAACAACCTCTACAACATTTACAAAGAGTTGGGCAATGAACAAAAGTTCATAAAGACCCCTTCCTCCATCACAAGTTGTCCCCGGGAGTTCTCCTCCTGGATCTCCATCTGGATGATGAGTCATATGATCGAGAGGTCATCAGGTCTTCTAGTCGGCTGTAAGGAGGAACAAAAGATCTCCCGGTCCATGGGCGCCCTGATTGATTCCCTCAAGGGGATTTACAGAAAGTTGGAGGCCAGCTTCTTTTCTGATACTAAAGTCGGCGATCCTGAACTTGCAGTGTCTGTGCTACAACAAAAGTTGGACAGTGTAAGTATTTACCTGAGTTTAATGAAATATTTCATGAGGATTTTACAAGCTTTCTTGTGACTCACGAACTTTGACGCTTCATAACATTGAAAATGCATATGTTAAAGGAAAAGTAATCTGCACAGTTGGAAAGATCAAATCTCAATCTGTATTTATCCTGAATTTAACTCTTTTTTCAGTTCAGGCGGGGAAAATTTGAAGAGTGTGAAAATGATATGATAATTATTCTCCTTCAATAAGCCGAGGAAAAAACTAGAAATTTGCACTAAGGCACGGCTTTTTGAAATAAGATCACGAGGAATAGCTTTATATTGCTCAGTTATGTGATGAAGAACTAATTCTGAGGCTATTTTAAATCTTTCGTGCGCTTTTAAATCTATCTACTATGGTCGAAACTCTGATGTGTTAAAAATTCATATACAAATAAATTCAAATGGCCGCCATCGATTTTCTCGCCTTGTAAAGGCTACTGAATGGAAATATCGATATATTCCGCTCCTAAAGTTAATCAGATTTGGTTAAAAAATATTCTCCGTTTAGATTTCGAAATTCTGGCTAATTTATAACTAGATATCGCTCGTCAGTCACATCTTCCTACCAAAAGGCTTTTAATTTGAGAACGTTTCTGCTAAAGGATAGTATTGCTTATGTAGTTCTCAAATATTACTACTAACTCTCACAGAATCTTCATACATTTTGTGAGGGATGGTGTAGTGGATTGTTCCCCAAGTCCAATAAATATGATATCTCATATGGCGTGGGTTCGATTCCGGTCTCCTCCCTCCTTGAAACAAATTTACTTTGTAAATAGTTTCAAAACATTCCTCCCCCATTATAACCCCACATGTGAACCCGAAGAGAGTTAGACTCGGCTATGAAACTCAATTCTAAGAAAAAAAATACACAATTTATTTTTGCCTGTTTCCAACACCTAGAATAAATATTTAATACACAATTCCTCGTGAAATCCTAGATTACTATTGTACGCGATCTAAAAGAGGTAAAATCAAAAAGCAGTGGCCTAACGTGCACTGAATCCTATTTGCTGTAATGACTTTCTCGGAACTAGGAGCTCTCATACACAGAATCATGTGACGATAATTTACATGAATAACACATCTCACAAAAGTAATTTTATGGTTCAAAATTATGTAGAGTTTGGATGGCAAAAAAGGGCCTCAGTACTACTCATTAGAGTCAGTAGGCTTGAGTAAAGCATCGAGTCACTATTTATTTCAATTATTCTACAGATTCACACCGCTTTGTACGACGTGAATGAGGAGGTATTTTGGATTGGCCTCAACAACGAATTTCCCCTCAAAACCTATCAATATCAGCATGAAAAATCTGCTCGCAGCCTAGATCCCAACTTTAACGAGCTCACAGTGTATCTGGAGTTGATAAAAACCTTTACCGAGCGTCTCCAAGAGGTGATGACTCAGCTGTAAGTTCTCACTCTCTCAACTCCTTCAAGGGCGTGCTTTTTTAACATTTCTTTAATGCAGATTTAATCAATCTAATAGCAATAAATTATATTTGAAACTTGATTTAAATGCTCAGACTCTTGGGTTGTACGATTCAATTCTGATTTTTCCGGTCAGCATTTTTGATTTTCAGATTTAAGAGAATTTTGTGTGTATCACTACTTACGAGTATTCTCACCGTTCTGAAATTCTTTATTTTTTCTGCTATTTCTAGTGTTGCTAGTGTATGTTTTAATGGGAGTGATTTTGAAAAAAATTTATTAGAAAACATTCAAAAATTAACATTGGAATTCCCAAAAGCCGAAAACATAGATCATGTATCACGGTTTTTGTCCAAAATTGTATTCCACTCAACAAGGTTAGAAGTGAATGTACAAAAAAATGCAAAATATCACTGTATCTTCTATCATAACACGGATTTTGACGAATATAAGTATGTATTAAAAGAGTATTACCTTTAATCCTTTGTATTGAAAATTTTTTTCATGTAATATAAATTTGTAGCCCCATTGATTATTTATCATTGCTCAACATAATTTCTAGAGAATATTGTACAAAAAATTTCCTTATTTGTAGGCAAGAACATTTGACATATAATCAGGAGATTCAGCTGAAAGTTGGCCAAAACTACTCGGAAATCTCACAGAGTCATTTGCCAAAGCTGGAGGGGGAAGAGGTTGCCCTTGAAGAAGACTTTCATCACCTCTCCAAACTTCCACAGACCCCTAGCAATGAGGCCGTGGTTAAGAAGAGATTCGCCGACATTGAGGTAACCAATGAGAATTTTTCTTATTTTATTGAGAGTTACCAAAGTTTGCTTCAGAAAATCTTCTTATTCATGAAATTAATCTTTGAGTTTTTGATAGCACAGTAGTTTAAATCTATTTACACGTCTAGAAACTCGGTCTGCGCCTAATGATGATTGAAACAAGTCTAGGGAAGATCTCCGACTCTAGCCAGTTATTGCAATGGCTCCAACTCGATCCACTCCTTAGAAAAGTGCCCAAAGATGATCCTGGCATGATGGATAATTTGATTGAAAAGTTTTCCACCTGCGAAAAGATTGGTCATCGCCTGGAGGAAATCTTTAAAAAGTGAGTCTAAAGTCTAGAACTAGATCTCACGGCTAGATCATGCATTTTCGGGACCTGTCAAGTATTCTGAATGCGAATTCGATAATTTAAACATAAATTTTTATTGATTTAACCTATAATGATCCCCTTTTAGCACCTAGATTATCTCATAAGAAGGGTTTTCAATTATCTCTATGAGCAAAAATTGTCTTGCAGATTACTCAACTACTCAATTTCTCTTAAATCTACTAATGAGTAGTACGTAAGCCGTTCGCTCATAAAGTTTTTATTATCGAATTCTCATTCAGAATACTTGCCAGGTCCCGAAACAGCATGATCTAGAGATACTTTTTCCAGTGCAGAGAAATACTTATGATGAACAAGATTGACACAAATTGAGGTTTCATAAATTCACAACATATTATCATTCAATATTTATAGATACAAGGATCTCATCAGGACAAATGATTCTGTGAGTCTTTGTGAAATAAAAGCAGAATGTCAACTATTCATCCCTTATCAAATTAATTGAATCTCTTCTTAGAGATTTACTGTCCAACATCTCTCGAGAACTCATTCAATATTTGGGTAGAGTTTTTATTCATAACTTAACTCTGCAAAAAATATGACTTTTCTATAACTTAGTATTTGTGCCAACTAACTCAATTTTAGTGTCTCACCATATATTAGATTCTAAAGTTATCGCCACCCTCTGCTTATTTTGTCAATAGTGTTACTCATGAGTAGGGATACCAGATGCGACTTTTTTAGTAACGTTTTCCTCACCAAGAGAAATCAACTCAAGAGTTCTTGGGGTGCTTGGAAAAGAGTTGTAATTTTTGAAATCTTCAATAGATCATAAAAGGAATTCTTCAAGACATGCAACAATTAACATAGATGAGGGCATGAAACACCTTAGATTGACAGTTGTAAAAGGAGAAACCCAATTTTCTGGTAGCCCTACTTATGAGTAATGACAGCAAAAAAATAGTGTATTGAATTTTCTTTAGAGCATTGAATGAGTGAAAAGAGGAGCCTTTAGTTGGTTTACTAAAGTGTACAATATTTAAATTGCAGTTTTGGACATTAACCCTAAATTCTGAGTATCAAGTACAGAATGACAAAATTTATTAATTTGGTTTCCTCTTTATTAAAGGTTGAAAGATATCGTTAATTTCACACATAATACACTCCTATATCTTCACTAGAAATGAGATATCATTAATTTTTAACCTAAAGATTAATTTATAACAACCCCAAAAGTACACGCTGTTTTCTGCCTCTATAGACCTTAAAACTGACATCACATGCTGTTAAATATTTTTCTAATTTTATCAATAATACACCTTGAAACCTTTAAAACGCAATCTTTCATGTTTTATAACATTTTTAGGAGAAACTGTCTAAGAGTGAAATCACTAATGATTTCTCCGCCAAGAAGGAAAGGACACGCAAGATTAAGGTCTCAGAAATGCTCGGCAATGAGCAGACTGGCGCCTCTTGTGAAAACCTCATGACAGAATCTTATTCATTGCCCGATTCTAAGCTCACTTTTGATGCAATACAAGAAGAAAAGGTATTATGACTCAGTCTTGTTGTGATCTCTATAAATTTGCACGTTCACTGTTTATCATTATTAACTTTGTTGATAATTTCACCTGTTTGATTTTTCTATTAGTTTCATCGATTTTTGTAATTGATCCTTAATCCCTCTTTCTCTTTTGTCTAGGAGCAAAAGACTACCATACTTACAGAATATTCTAACCCTAACCCCAATGTGGAGAGTCCCAATGGAAGAGTTATTATTAGAGGAAATAATGGACATTCTCTACTTGTGAGTAGTGAGTCCTATCGACACTCTGACGATTCCGGATTCGCTGGACATTCAATTCAACTAAAAAATATAGATCTTGCGACAGATGTTTCCAATGATGAAGCATTCTTAAAATCGTCATTATCCAATCAACTAGAGTTGAATGAAAACCCCAAAACACTTTTCCCAAATTCTATCGTTAAGAAGAGTCCCTCTCATTCCAATAGCTCTAGTCCAAAGGCGGTTAGTTTTGTTGAGCCTGAAGAAATGATAGTTCCAGTAAAGTTGGAGTATAACCAATTCAATGACAATACCGATCCCTACCATCAATCCGATTGCCCAACAAGTTCATCCGATGAGAGTAATTTGTCAGCTGAATTCTATAGTCAATACCAAAAGACTCCCTTGGATCATGAAGCATATCAATTTGAAGAGACAAGTTGGAGGTTGCCAATTTGCTCTTGTTTACTCCTCCTCATAGCATTGCTCCTCCCTATTCTTTTCTATATTTTCACCCTAGGTAATTGTTCGTTGACTTACCAACCTTGCGGCCGTAGAAATGGCCTCTTTAATATAATCTCCTTTCAACAGAGCGATCGACCCCAGATTTGAATTTCCTTGTGTAATATATATATAACTTTTGACATGAACCCTGAGATTTGCATGTACCTTTATCTTTTCCTATATTGTGAATATACTTTTAAATTTAACTATATTCTTGACAAACAGATTCCACTTTTGACAAAATTAAGATTTAACCTTAAATTTATATTTGTCAATCCACAACCCTTCAAACAAACAAAATATTAAAGATTTTTAGCTTTAAAGTTTAAATGCATACAGAGTGGTTTAATTTGAACGGAATATTTTCCTTAATATTTTAATCTCATTAAAACCTACTTATTTGCTCTCTACTCTAGTAAGAACATGAGAGACGCGTTGTAGTTAATGCTCTGAACTCTAGTAGTATCTCAATGATAAAGGTTATTCAATTTTAATAATTAATTATTAGATAAACTAATTTAGATTCTACTTAATATTTCGCACAGCATAAAGAAGCGTAAACTAGCGACTAACTCCAGGTTAGATATGATTTCAGCTCCATCTCTAGGACGTTCACTCGACAGGATCGTGCTTGCCAAAAAGGGACAAATTGATTTTCACTACAATTGAATAAATGCATTTTGGTGAGTAAATTATTAATTTTTTGAGAATCGATAATTATTATAACTTTCCACGAATTGTTCTTAATAATACACAAAAAAACTCGATTTTATAATGAATAGTTTTAGTGAGTATTTAAAAATACTTTCAGATCAATTTATTTTCAATATCGTAAAAATAGCTTAAATTCCACGTCTTAGAAAATGTCAATTTTATTGATTGTGTTCAGTGTTGTCTTTTCATCGCATCGCACCTTTGGTACTTGGTGTAGTTTAAAGTTGCTCGCGTCTTTATGCCTAATTTTTGTCGATCCAAATTTAGTCATTGCAAAATAGCTCGCTGTCATAATAGTCGATTTCTGGGAATCTTCCTCAAAGTATCTATTAAAACATGTCTCATTATTCGGGCTAACACTCGAGGAACAACTCAAGTCCTCTAATGACTCGGGGGAGAAAAAGTTTTTTTCAACTATCCTCTTGGTAATTGCGTCGATTAACAGAGTTGGCGACTCTAGATTCAGACTCTTTAGCTCATCACATTGGTCATTGAAGGATGTGAAATATTTGACCTGACTAACCTCGCCAATTTTATACTCCACTATTTCATTGCCCAATGACACTCGAAAACACTCATGGTTGAGATATAGGAATATTTCATTAGGATCCAGATACACGTAATTTGCAGCCACAGGCAACAGGGTCTCATCTCGGTCTTCACCCGAAAAGTTTAGCAATATCATTTGATGGTTTTTGAGGACCTCTCTGTTCCTCTCCACAATTTCGAATAGAATCGATTTTAGCTTTTCCTTCAAGCCTTCAATCTTGAGTCTCGGGAGACTGTCATACAGGAATGATGCTATTAGATCGACAATGAATTTAATTTCTCGTTGCATTTCACTCTTCCCAAATGATATCCAAGTTTCAAGTCTATGGATTATAAAGTTATTATTAACCTTCTTCTCTTGCTCTCACTTGAGATATTCCTTTAAAAAGCATACAAAATATACTACGTATAACTAGATTTTTTTCTTAACCTAATCGATTTTTAGATTACATAGTTTTTCATAGAAGATCTTATCAAAATTGAAAATATTAACGGTCTATGAGTACAGAAACCCTGCTTCTTAAAATAACTCCATATTGGGCCTAAAATCTAGATCAAAGGAAGTCTACTGAGAGATTTATGTGTGCAAGAGTTATCCATGAATTCTTTGGGCAGTCTTTCGACACAGCTCTTTCCCAACATTATTTACAATCAGTACTCACGTGAATACAATCTCCTCTATGTTGAGCTATCCAGGCTCTTGTAATTCAACTATTTTTTTGTGAAAATTCTGATCTTGTTTATATAAATGTGATTTCCTCTGACTAGACTGTCTTTATGATCAAACTGCTTCAAATTAAGTCAATTGTTTATTTCAACATGAGTTTTTGTGATGTTTCTTTTCAGAGGTGAAAGGTCTTTTCAGTTTAGCATTAAAATGTACTTTGTATCACTACAAGTAAAAGTTTATTGCTACAAATCATATTTTTACAGTTATCGTTTGAACATTTTATCCGAAATTTTGCCTCCCCACGTCTCATTTAGAGGGTTCAGTCTTAATGAGTCATCTTCTTTATATTCTCCCTGTTTAATAGTGTTATTCTTAGAAATTAGCCAATATTAATCTACCAATATATATATATTAAATTAACATTCTACTATCAAGTAGTAACATTAATTGTACACATTAATTTAAACTCGCTGTCGTTAGAATCGTTTTTAACTTGTGTTTAGAGCTTCATAATGTCATTTTTTGTCAAGAACTATTTATAGAATCTAAAAAATAAGTACTTATGACCTCTTCTGTGTACACTCACTGGCCAATCAAAATCCTTTTGTTGATTTTATGTACATTTAATTAGTTTACATAAACCTGTTCAACGTTCCTAGGCCCAAGGAGAGAAAAATTTCAATTTTGCAGATTAATTAGTGAGGCAAATTCAGAAAAAAAAATTCTTAAGCATTCTTCAATTATTTCTACTTAAAAAAGTTACGAAAAACCTCAAATCTTTTCGAAATCTGAGTTACCAGACAAAAGAGCTTTAACTTGGCATACAATTCGATGAGAAATCTACAAAAGGAGTCAATAAAATTCAAATTATTTTCGCGCGCAAATTTCAAACAGCTGTATTTTTAAAACCTAATATTATTGAGGTGCAAAGGTGATATCACATTCGAAAGCTTAACATTTCTTTTGTTAGTTGCTGGTATTTTTGTCGGTGTTATGAGCCTTGGGCCTAAGAGGGTCCTCAATAGAACTCAATGGTTAATCAGCGGATTTCCGGATAAAATCCTTTTGAGAACATCAAGAATCTTATCAAGGTTGAAATCAAAAAACTTGAAATTCTATAAAACCCTTCAACCAATATAAATTCATTTGAGGAATTCTCGAAGTGGTTATGAATTTGGCGAGGCAGATATTATGAACCTTCTTTCTGTCAGAGTATCACATTTGACTAAATTTCGTGATTTTTCTGCTTCAAATCCAGCTTTAAACTGAATTAAAATCCCGAATAGAAATTCAAGCTCAATCTTAAAAATTGTTTCAGTATGCTTAAAAGTAGTACTCAACTCTTGTTTTGTAGAATATAAAACCATGGGTTGTGATGAAAAAGTTTCCCTCGTTTTTCTCCGTCATAAAGAAAGACAATTCTCAATTTTGTAGAACACATTAAAATCACAAATTTCCCCATCTTTCTGAAAAATATATTTTTTTAAATCCGAGATGGATGGCTATTCTACTCAGAGTCAAAGAAAAGAGTACTTTTGAGCCAGAACTAATTTACGATTCATTCACAGATATTAAAAGCGTTTCTGCTGAAATGGGTTAAATTGCCTACAATACTTGGAAGTACGTATTCTTCCATCGATAATTCTCCTCCATATGTCTCTTCTAGCTTGGTGTATTACTAGCTTTTGAGCGGGAAAAGAATAATTCATCATGTCGGACAACAATTGTTCCTGTATTACAAATTTCCATACATCGTTGTACACTAAGGTTCAATATTCAACATCTGCTGTTGTTGAGTGTATGAAGTTAAAAAATCTCCTCCCTATAAACGTTTACATGAGAATAATCTGTTTAGGGATTTCAGAGAGACAATATTGGGTCCTCACACTTGGTCATCACAATTGAATGAAAACACGAAACACTTTTAATCAAAGTTCGATTTCCTAATGAGTATCAAAAAATCTCTACCTAACCTTGACATTTAACACAAGAGGAACAAACATGCATTAGCTCTGTATCTCTAAATTATTATTTAACAAAGTGTACATGACTTGAGAAATGTCAATAAACTCTGATTCAATTTCTACGCCATTTCATCAGCAGGATCTGCAAAAAATAACTCTTTGTCCTCGAATATTTTGTACTTGAATAGAATTAAATTTCTTATTACATGTGGCTTAAGAGAGAGAGAGAGAAGTCTCTCGTGTTCCAGGGTATAACCACAAAGATGAGGTGATCCTTTCACACAGTTTGAAAAGAAATTTGAAATATTTTCCATGTGAAAATTATTTTTAATTCAAAAATCACATTTTCAATCGTACATCTCTTTCTGCTTACTGTTTCAATTTGTATGATTTTTATCAAAGCAAGCTTCTTGGTAAATGATTTCTTTCGTGTTGCCTAAGAAGTGTTTCTTTAATGTTGAATTAATTTTCTTCAAAAAGCTTAATTTCTCGCCAACAGTCAACAATTTTGTTTCGTTAAAGACCCAAAAAGGTTATTGAGATCTGAGAAGACATGCAGTTTTACAAAATAGAATCATTGAAACATGATAAATAGACAACAGAAATGTAACTTCTAACACTGTACTGCCTAACACTCAGCTAGCACATGAAACATCCAAAAATATAATTGGTCCCTGAGAAAATCCCATGGAAAATGTTCTAAAGTAAACTGAATTATTATTTCTTCAATATTTTGAGAAGTTAGGATTTAGAAGATTTTTAAATTATTAAATTGATGTTTCTCAATTAGAAATTGATTTTAGAAGATTTTTTTCAATTCGAAATCGCGAACTCTTGGCATGAAATTGAGTGTTCATTTTGAATTCGTTAATTTTCTTTTATAAATTGTAATTTACCATTAAAAAGTCGAAAAAATGCACCCTCTTCATTTTGAAATCTAGATATTCTACTTTGTATTCCATGTTTACGCATTTATTATTGAGTATTTCCGACCCATTTTGAAAACTTTCAATTTGCAACTTTTTCTCAAGTTGAATTTCCAATTTGCCAATTTGATTTTGGTTCAATTCATCCAGAATTCCGGAAAACGCTCCTTTGCAATAAATCCCAAAATGTACGCTCCATACTAAACGTATCTTGATTGTTTTGTAGGCGCCAAGTACTGGCATCTACAGTTGTAGAGTCTAATTCATTAAACTTTCATTAATCTCCTTCCAAACCTCCTATTTGGTAAATCCATCATTCTAGAAAACCCCTTGAGACCCCGCCAAGTGCATTATGTCATGGATCCGATGGAAATGCATGAGGAGAAATTATAGCTTAGAAAACATGAAGCAACCCAAATGTATAATTTTGTTTACTCGCAACAGGAATGTAGAGTTATCTTTCAATCATTATATCTTTTTATATTATTGATTCTTGCCTATTTCCAGTGGAAGAGAGAGAGAGAGAGAAAATAACTTGAAAGCATGGAGAATTGCCATTGGGAAATGTTACCATCCTCTCACTGTAAGTAATGCAGAAACAAATCTACTACAACGGTGAAATAGTTGTACCTGATGTTGAGTTTTCTTGCTTTTCAATGAGAGAATGTATAAATTGGAAAAACCCATTGCAACCGAATCCCCTAGCTTTGTTTTAAAGACAATTTAATTTCCACGTCCAACAGATGGGTCGTTTTTTTAATTAAATCTCTCTTCGGGAATGATTGTGTATTTTCACGCATCATTTACGATGTTAAAATGCATAATTTTCTGCAACCGTTCTTGGAAATGGATTGTCAAACTATGTACAATTTTGAGTTTTCGATTCTTCATTTTTGAACATTTTTATCTCAAATATAAATGAGTAATTCGCTTTCAGTCTGCAAGACAGTGGAAGACTTTTCTCAGGTCCGCAAATGTTTTACAGAAGTTTCATGTATTTTATATCAGAGTTGATCCAGAGCGATATAGAGGGTGTAGAATACGCATTCGATAATATAACGTATTCAAATAACTTTTGGATGAGCACTACTCATAAGTAGAAGATGATTCTATTTAGATAGAGTTGTGATGAATTTTTAAAATTTATAATTTTTGATTGTCTCTGAATGCAAAAAGGTCGTAGTTGATCAAATCTCATTTTTTCCACTAATTTTACTCATGAGTAGCACTTACCAAAACTTGAATTGTAGATATTTGAAGACATTCTTTTATCGAATTCGTACTCTTCATCCAGACTTTTAGGAAAATTATTATTTTTACTCGGTTTACATCAGAATCTATTTTTAAACCCTCTTAGCCCGACTCCTTGGATGCTAGAAGAATTTTAGGGGCCAGTACAGAATAAAAGGAGGAAAATTAAAAAGTTTATTTTGTAAGAAATTTCTTTTAAGAAATCTTTAGATTAAAAGTTTCATTCGACAAAAACCTCAAGTTGATTGGATACTATCAGAAAACATCGCTTAGATGGGAGTGATGGACTAGCGTAATCACTTTCTAACCCCCAAGGCCAGCCCCCGATCCGATAAAATTTACAGAAATGTAGGAGCGTCTTTTAAATTTCTGAATTTAAGTGAATCTGTCTAACGGTAGCTCATCAAGAGTCGGAGTTGTGAAAGCATCAAAAATATTCCCTATTTCTAGACGGTCATATATTTTGTTTGTAAATACATAATGGTCTCTATGTAAACTCTACATTGTAAAGTCAAAGCTGATTTATCAAGAGGTCATTCAAGGCTCGTTCAGAAGGAGAATTTTTATTTTTATTTTCATGACTCAATAACATTTCAAAGTTTATAGGCCAGCATAATTAATATACACATTAGAAAAGATGATGAACAAGAAATAACCCTACGGAGTGGAAAAGGGGGCTTACCTTCCTCCAGGATGAATAATCCTCTTTGTTATTTCTCATCGTTCGAGCATAAAAATTTATAAATTTCCAAATACACACAACTGTACACTGCAAGTTGAAATACACACACTCTCTCGTCTACGTATTGTTAGCACCTTCCAATATCTCCTACATATAATCTCTACCGTGTTATCTCTCACTGTCATATTTTCCGTTATTTTTTGTCCATCATGTTTCTCTCTCCATGAACCCCCCCCCTCCTTCTCAATAAGGTAATTTATCATGTCTCAAAAATGTTTTCTAACATTTTGTAAATAAAACGTTCGATTGAAGCCAGAAAATGAAGAACTGATTAAAAAAGGTACTCTATCTTTATTGCAATAAATGTAAATTATATAACCACTGTAAATACTTTTGTGGTTTAAAATTATCTAATTAGTAATCTATTGAGTGTACAATTTAAGGTTAAATTGCAAAAGAATGTAAATGTACACAATTCTGTGTTTATGTGAGGGGTGATGTGGAGCAGACAGATAGTACTCGTGTGTTTAGTGTACCATCACTGTCTATCCCACACTCTCTCTCTCTTCTACTGACTAATATTGAATGACTATGTTAGCCAATGAAAATGATGGATTTCTTAACCAACCAATGAGAGGTGAATAAATACTATCTAGTCTGAATGACTTGTTAAGGATTGTAGACGCTTTGTTCACTCAGATTCAAATTGAATACGCCTCAAGATTCACGCCCTCTCCATCTATCCTTGGAATTAATACTTGAAAGATAGACCCATCGACTACCACTTGTTACAGAGAGAGAGAGAAATTAAAATGGTTCTAGACTCAGGCTCTGTTAATGGAAACTGCCAGAACAGCCTCATCTCTCAAGACCTCAAATCGGAATATATCGTCTCACCTGGAAAGATGATGACCGATCGGACTGCCATAAAGCTCGACACTGAGAGCATCAAGAAATTCGATCCACAGCAACTCTTGAATGACATTGAGTTGATGAAAAATGAATCTTGTTTTGCAAAGAGTGAGTTTTGGTTTCTTTCTAATACCACCCCTCCCCCGATTCTCGGTGAGGACAACTTTGGTGTGGCCCCTTTCTCTGCATACTCTACTTGTTTTCAAGCAGACATACATCCACTCGTGCCTAGATCCCTCTGTCCTTATTCATCATCCATGCAGTCAGTGTCCTCACCGAAGGGGTCTCTACTTTTTATGTCAAGTTTTTCAGCCTCTCTGTCTTTGTTTTCAAAACCTGATAACCAGATACAAATTTGTACATGATATTGATTATGTTAATTTTAGAGTCATAAATTTGGTATCTAATGTAAATACACATGAAGTATTAGTAATAATGATAATATTATTGAATGGTAATTCAATTTGACCTGAGAGAGATATATATTTTCTCTATTCTAGCTCCAAGTGTCTCATCGACTACTGGGTCATTCAACACAGCCGGTTCATTATCACCCGCTACGCCGATATTGAATGAAAACAACTTTCCACAACAATTCACCCAAAAGACCTACTCCCCGCATCATCATCAACACCACCACCATCACCAAAGTCATCACCAACAACAGCAGCAGCAGCAACAACAGGGTTTTATTCAAACAAATCCAGCGTACACTAATCAAATTGGAAATGTTAGTCAATTACAACAGGCTCTGTTATTCCAGCTACTGCAGGCTAATTCCCTGCAATTAGCCGCTGCTGCGTCAATTAACCACAATCAACATTCAAATAGTCCTGTTAGTCTGTCTCAGATGACTAATCCCCTAGCGGCCAGCTCGCAAATTAATCTACAGAATTCTCTCATTAATTCAAGTTAGTTAAAAGTCTCTCTCTCTCATGAGGTTACTGCGAAGGTTGCAACCATGCCTTGGTCAGTGATCAAAGTGTACCCAATTAACTATTTCGTCGTTTAGCTATTCCACAAAACCAATTTTCTGCCCAACAAAACCAAACCGCCCAAGCCGCCCAACTTGCCAACCTCTACTCTGTCATTCAACCATTGAGTGAGTGTTTTTTTTTATCAAAAGGAGCATGTCAATTTTGAAATATTTGAGTATTGATTTGAAGTTACCAACTTTGAGAAATAATAAGAATAAATTCCAAGTATCTCATCTTTTACAACAAAAATACAAGAGAAATCTCATATTCTTTTGTCTAAGAAATTCATTCATTTCAAATGAAATAACAAATGACTCATGAGGTTTACCACTCTTTCTACATGATGACTGTAGCCATGTTGAGATATTACCATGCCACCATGATTCCTCGGCTCTAGACATTTCAACATCCTACGAAATATATTCTGAAAGGGTTAATTATAAACATTGAAACCATTCTCATTAGATTTAAATGGTGCCGCAAACCCGGCCTCGGTCAACTTTTCCGCGTTGCAGAACCCGTTGGGCTTGGCGCAGACCATGACTCAGGCGACAGCACCAAACCCCTTCAACTACAACCACCTGATGGGGACCAATTGCATCCCAACCATAGGTCCATCAGCCGGAGACCGGATACTCACCGGGCCGAATGGTAGCAACCTCTTCATCTACCACTTGCCGCAGGAATTCGTCGACTTTGACCTCATCAAGATGTTCGCCCCCTACGGCAATGTGGTCAGCGCCAAGGTCTACGTGGACCGGGTGACCAATCAGAGCAAGTGCTTTGGTAAGTTGCAACATCTCTCAACTGTCCTTTCCTCCTGTCAACTCTTTTACAATTTAGGCTTTGTCAGCTACGACAATCCGAATAGTGCTCTCAGTGCCATTCACGCTATGAACGGTTTCCAAATTGGGAACAAGAGGTTAAAAGTTCAATTAAAACGCCCTAAAGGTTAGACCTTCTTTTAATATTTCTCTATGAATATTTTCCAACAACCTTTTTTTTCTCATTTGTAAATACTTTTCCCAAAGATTTAGAAATTCCGATAACAGCCTCTAGATTGAAAAATACTCCTTTTTCATATTCTACATCAATAGGATATTAGTAAAAAGCTCTCTAATCTTTTTATCGACAGATCAAATTAATATGATTTTTACAACTATTCATAATTATAATAAATGGGTTAATTTGAAAAACTTGTTCCCCAATGACATCCTTTCTCCTAAAGACATAATATTATCCCCCCCCTTTTGGCCTCTTTCTGTAGTCGTCTTTCATCAACCCTGTGTAATTGACTCAGATTTGCCCAAAGAGAATCCTTTTTTTTGTAAATTTATTTATCCTTATTTTTGTCTAAAACATTCAACCCCTTTTATATCTGATTCATGCCCACACAAACACAGAGAGATATATTCGTCCCTTTCCTAATCTTTCTCACCATTTCAATACCCTGGTGTAAATTGAGTAGATTGAAAAAAAGAGTCGATGTGACACCTACACACACACCCTCCGAGACCCGGCATCGCACACTCAGCGAGAATATGACCGACTGAATGGACTAAAAGGTAATCTATCCCAAGCTACTCTTGATTCTACTTGTTACATGTCAACCAAAATAAAACAAGGCAATTTTTTGTCTCTCAATGTCACTTTAATTCTTCATGGTTTGTGTTCCTCCATCTCTCTCTCTCTCACTATTTCCTCATTCAACTTATTTTACAGGGATAGCCGTTAATTCTAATCATTGTGTTATTCGTGGTCTCTCCCCCATGTTTGTTTTTTATTTATATTTCTTTGTTGATTCTTACCATGGGTCTTGTGAAGATTCTCAAACTTGTTATTAAACATCTTGGTCATGATTTGTTTACACCCAAAAGACACAAACGAAAGAAAAACATGCACATTTGCTAAATGTATATTAATTTGTGCATTTTCTCTATGATTCCATGTCATCCATCTGAGAAGAAACGAATCTCTTCGCTTTGACAGTTGATTCACTTTGATTTGTTTATTTTATCATTTTGTTTTCAAAAAGTATTTGTTACATGTAGCCTGTTTAGATATTGTCTATTGAATTGGCGTTTTTCGCATGAAAATAGTTAAAAATTAGCAACAAAATTATTCAAGTTATTATATGTGTAAATCATCATCAGAGTGTTCAAACTATTCAATTTGTGTTTCAATTTATTTTCATTTTGAAATTTAATCCTCATCAAAAAAAAATTTAATCCTCTTCTTCTATTTACAGGTCGTATGCCTTATTAAAATGGGCCAAGGCAGTAAAGAGTATGAGCATTTTTCAAGTTAATCTCTCAAAAGTAAAACCCGGTTTATAGAAGAATAAAACAAGGCTTCCAAATCGCAAGTCCAGCTCATTCAATCATTATTCCATCAAGTCGTAGTTCGACAATTGATTTTTCTACTAGCCCAATTTAAAAAAGACAACTATTTTTCGACATTGATCCTCTCTTGCTAATCATGAATTAAAATTTATTCCGATTCCCAAAAGATTGAATTTTAATATATTAACAAATTAACCCAAATTAAATAATATGTAAATCTTATTTTATGATTACTCTCTGCTGGAGAATTTCAACGAATTACCAACGTAATTCATTAATAAATCCACAAATACAAATACAACTACACATATATTGTTGTTACTCTCAAGTAGTAGCATTACATTTTGGATTAAACTACGATATTCTGGAAAAACCCTCCAAATATTGGATGAATTGAAGAGAAAAATTGTATATAAATTTAAAATATTTATTGATTCATCTACATTATGAGTGTATTACCTAACCCAAGGATCTTCGCGAGCAGCACGAGTTATGAATTTAATTTTTGATCTCATTTCAGAATCATATATTCGTTTGCATCTTTCGTAAATCAATCGACGTCTCATTGTGGTCGGCTTCTCGTAGTACTGGGATCTAACAAAGTTCTTGTTGTGTTCAGGGTAATTGATGAGGCTAAGTGAATTATAATTAATAATTACGATTTCAAGACGCCCCAGGACTTGACAGGATCTTCAGAGACGACTACAGTCTTCCGGAAGAAGAGAACGTTTCGAAAGAACACATCTGTTAACATGTGGAACTGCTGATTTAATTTTATTTACAGTAAATGAAATAATGACAAAAATTAGAGATTTTTTAAATTTTCACCCATTTTAACAAGAAATTAATTTTATAAAGCGAAAATATTGTTTAAATGAGTACACGATTGTGAATAATTAACAAAATCAAAACATGATAGAGAGCTTACGTAATTTTTATTGAGGTATTCTATGCATCCTTCCAATATCTATTAGTCTCCAACGTCTCTAACGTCCATAATTGGTTAATTAGACAATATTTCTGTTCCACTGCAAAGTTTCAATGGTGAGTTCTTCTTTCAACTCTCCTATATCAAATGACCATTATTCATTCTAGTTCAAGTTGTGACTTTATCGAGAGTTCTTCTATTAGTTTCATGGTTTAGTATTTTTTGTAAAGTAACCGAAAGTAAATTGGATGTCAATTTTATATTGGGTTATCCAATGCCTTTTGCTTCGCTTATGCTAAGCAAGTAAAAATGAGTACAGCCCAGTCAAGATAAAAAAGCAGAAATTCTAATAAAAAATACCTATACTCAAGTGGCAGCGATTTTAAATGACCTTAAGTAAATATTACCTTATAATACAATAAGCGTACTTTTTTAACTTATCCAAGATGGAGGTCCTTCATTGGAGGACATGGTTGTTTTGATCGAAATGAAGGTGAAAAGTATTTTTAATAAGTTAATCTTTCTATTAACCCTCCTAGCCCCACAATAAAATTATTTTTACCTCTCACTAGAAGGCTCTCACCTTCAAAGATTTAACAAAAACCTATCTGATTTAAAAAAAACTTAAAAGTTAGATATTTTGAATTTTATTAAACCTAGAAACTGATTTAACTTTTCTAATTCACATTCGAAATTGTTAAATTTTTTCCTTTTGTAGATTGCTCATCGAATTATACGTCAAGTTAAAAATCTTTCATCTGGTAACTCAGATTTCGAAAATAATTTAGATTTAAAATTTTTGCGTAACTTTAAAGAGAAATTATTTTGAAGAATGTCAAAGACAAAAAATCTCTTCTGAATTTGCGTTATTAATAAATCTGCAACAAAATTCTCAAGTCTTTCTATGCTCTGGCCTAGCAGGGTTAAGGTTGAGCCATATTCTGATCCCCCAAAAAAACTCACAGTTTATGAATAAATCAAAATAATTTAATCATACTACTAGCGAATAGTACTCTCGATATATAAACATGTATCCTACAGTTATCTTTAAAAGCCCTGTTAATTTACAAGTTGTGCGTGTTATAGTCAATTATAACTAGGACTCAATATGCTCTATGATTTTTAATATGCAAAAATATGCATTTGCAATAAAAAATCATGATTCTCTCGAACATTTGACTAATTTCTTGCAGCTGAGAGAGATACAAAATAATTTAACTCAGGACAACTTTTAAAATAATTTGACATTCTTCAAAAACTTATTCAGTTCAGTGTCTTTTGATTCATATTCGACCAACAAAAGTTGCTAATTTTCATTTACAACATGTCTTGGTAAAATATAAGATTTAATAATTACACTTGAATCCTATCTTAAATATAGAGTAAAAGCGTATGATTAACGCCGCTAGTCCCAAGTATGGAAAATATTCACATTTTGAGAATATTGGTATAGATCAATTATTGTGGCAAATTTAGAAGAAATTCTTCAAAAAGATTTTACAAAAAAATCTTCAATCTCATTTTGTTTGAAATTTTAGCTACCAAATAAAAGATTTTTAACCTGGCATATAATTTAATGAGCAGGACTACCCAACTGACCCAAATATTTTTTTCGATCTATTGCGTTGTAAAATGCAACAAAATGTGATTAATTTTTCTAAGGGGTCGGGGTACGATTTTAGAAATGGGCTATTCTGTCTATTCGTTGCTATCACGGACTAATTTTGGAGTATTTTGATAAAAGCTATTTTAGTTTCGAAAAGACACACCATATAAAAAGGCACAAAGCAAGCTTGAGAGTGTACACATTAACAAGGTTTCCACTTTAACGGTGACATATATATGACTTTTTTTCTACGGACTATTTTGTGTAGCCCTATTAATGAGTAATCTACAAAAAGAAAAAATAATTGAACAAATTAGAATGTGAATTAGAAAAATTTTGGCAGTTTCTAGATTTGATAAACATTCAAAATTATTTTTGCGCGCAAATTTCAAACAGCTTTATTTCTGGAACCTAATTTTATTGAGTTGCGAAAGTGACGACTCAAAGTTCTCTCATCCAAAATTTACGAGAACATGAGCGTTATTTAATCCGAAATCCCCGAAACGTTAAAATCATCAGTTAATTTGTCTTGAAGCATCCATATTTTTTTCTTTAATTTCCCGAATCTAAATAACATGAGAAGTAGAGAAATATGCAACTGCATTGATCCTCTTCTTGGCTAAAGATGATCGTGAGAACACCTTGCCAAAGTTTGAGTCAAAAATTAGTATTATTTCAGGGCGTATCCAAGAAACTACGTGTCACGCCATATTCAAAATTTTATGAAAAAATCTCTGTTCAAAAATAAGATTCAATGCGAAATTGGTTTAGGCTTCAATCTCACCAAATCTCATTTGTGAGTTGTTTTGGAATTCACATGTAGATTATCGTTTCTCGATTCTTATTCTGTGTAAAAGAGCTACATTTTTCATTCCCAACAAGTCTTGTTTAAAAAAGAGATTCAGTACACATTTTAATTGCGCGGATTAGGTTTCTCTTTCGATAATGCTTGAAGGAGCATGACTTAATCCATTACGCTTTCATTTCTAACAATCCTCTCTCCATCTGAATCTTAAATTTATATTCTTGTAATCAGAAAACGTTGAGTGAATACGGTTTCAAATTGTAGGTCACGGGATCTGTTGTTGAGTTTGATACATGTAATTGATTTTGAATGCTGATAAAGGAATGTTTAGAAGATAAATTCTACAATCACTGTAATCTTTGGAATAACTGAATTATTTTGTATTTTGTTGAGTGCATTATTTGAAAATGATTCATTAAAGTGAAGCTTACTTACAAACCCTCAACTTTGTATTACTTTTCCAATTCAACCTCTTTCATTGTTGAGGTCTATTCAACCAGAAATTAAACTTCGCTTATAGCTGTTATTTCGAAGAATTTTTGATTTCTTAGAAATGCTCTCTCCACAAGCTTTCATAACATTTTTAAAGTAGCAACATTGATGAAGATAATAATTCAATCCTTTTCTAGATCATTATCAATCTCTATAATGGACATATTCAATCCTTTCCAAGTGAGTATGGCGTAGAGAACTGTTCCCCAAGTCCTATAAATATGATATCTAACATGGCATGGGTTCGATTTCGGTGGCCTCCCTCCTTGAATCGAGTTTACTTGGTAAATAGTTTCAAACCCTCCTCCCCCATTATAACCCCTCATGTGAACCCGAAGAGAGTTAGACTCGGCTATGAAACTCAAGTGAGTGTCTTGAATATTGATGAATTCACCTCTTTGGCTAAATAGAATTTCTTTGCCCTTTTCACTCTGATTGTGAATGTTGCTCTTACAGACTAATGCGTGTAAATTCTTGAGTGCTGAAGTGGCGGAGGGAGAGTAAAATGTGTGGGTTATTACTGGATCTTCAAAAAGTCTATCAAGTCCAATTTTATTAGTGTGGTCTACGAAATTCGAATAATATTTTTAAATTGTTGACAAGCTTTGGGGGGACTTTTTTCAATCTCTGAATTTCATGTCATTCTTTCAATAAACAAGCTCGAATTTTCTACTCCTTGTTTAGATATTCGTAATATCTTTGAGATAATTTTGTAACTAACACAAACCAGGATATTTACAATATTCTTTATTGAAGAAAATACACGTTTCGTCTTTCTTAAAAGACTCATCCCATTTTTATAATTCAAATCCTACTCCTTGAATTTAATGTTCAACAACTATTCATAAGTCAAAGGGTCATTTACTCTAGTGATTGATACTTATATACTTTTGCTTTTAATCTTTTTTTTAAGGATTCACTCGAGAACCATTTTTGTGTACCTTGCATTGCATACATTTCACAAATCTTTGTAATTAGGTCGCTAAGAAATGGGCTTCCCATTCTCTGATGTACAGTCTTTGGACTGTGATGCTTTACTAGTGATGTTACAGAAGTTGAAGCTTTCCTTCAAGCTGATCAATTCTTTATTTCTGCATGTTTTCTTCAATTCTATTAGTTATTACTTTTGAGTAGAGACAATACTCTACTTAATATAATATAATCTGATTAGTCATAGAATGACATTCTTATTCAAGTATCTGATGAGAGACCCTGATGAAATTCCTTGGTCCCTAATTTATAAGCTTTATAATACGAACAACAATTGCTAGTGTGGCTAGATGTCAGAACAAAATCTAAGCTGAAACCCTTGATCATCAAGGTTCTCTATATTATTAGAATTGTTTCATGTAGAAACTAATTTTGTTATTTACTGATTTATGGGTTTTGATGTAATCTGTCAAGGTGTTTAAAGAACTAATAAGAAAATTTGGTAAAAATAGTAAAATGTGGATATCTAATTTCAGCTTAGCTCTTTGTGAGATTTTCTTCCACATACGAGATACAATTTTAATTGTGTAGATAATTTATGTATAGAACAGAATTCTACATTATAATGGATCCCACTTCAAAAGTACTTTTAAATCATTCCCCTTCCATTTTTCAGATTAGCTTATCTCTAGTGTGTACGTGTTACTAGAAAGTACACTATAGTTCTTATGAATTTTTAAAAGTACATTCATGAATTGTTTTTGCCTCAAGGTTAAACAATATACTTCTCTCTTACGCACCATCCCCCATACTACACCTCCTTGGCTAGAATCCCCCTTTGAAGAATATCCATGCCGAAAGAAATTATTAATCATTTCATAGTTCATCCACTATCTTTTCTTTTTTATCCACACAAATTTATATAAA
This sequence comes from Gyrodactylus salaris, assembly GCA_000715275.1. Classification (NCBI taxonomy): domain Eukaryota; kingdom Metazoa; phylum Platyhelminthes; class Monogenea; order Gyrodactylidea; family Gyrodactylidae; genus Gyrodactylus; species Gyrodactylus salaris. The sequence continues at coordinate 29,804 of JJOG01006067.1, forward strand.
CTAGAAATAGAGTGGGTGTATATACTTCATTGTCATAACATACAAACAAATAACTCTTGGATAGAATTAGATATTAAGAGAAACTTTGACCTTGAATGCAACTATCGATTAAATCTTTCTACATCCTCTCTTTTATTTTGTGTAAAAAGAAGAAAGAATTATCGTTTGGCGATGTATTCAATCATCTCTTTTCAAAATATGTTTGCTATTCTCATGGCAAGCACAATGCAGACTCACACTAGCCTACACCAATTCATTCATGAATATTTCTCCTTTGTTGAGTTTCACTACAAAATATGGGGATTCCTTCCCCATATTTCTTTTAATTTCAAATCAATTATTCCTCGTGCGTCAGTCCACATACTCTCTCTCTCCTCTAGTCATCATCGTGACTAGTGCGTGAGTGTGCTTGTATTACACTTGGAGATGCTGGTTGAACTTGCAATGAACTTATAAGGTCATACCTTGAACTTGTGAGGACTCAGTGTTACAGTACATAATGAAAATCTATTATTTTGGGATTCTTTGTGGTGCCTTCAAATGCATTACTTCTTAAGTGTAGAATTGCTAATCGATACTCTAGAAAAATACCCTCTGTGTTCTTCTTGACGCTATGGATTCTCAGTGCTAGGTGAAAGTCTAGTTCTTTGACAACTGCGACTCAAATGCTTCTCTCTGTGTGTGATTTCTCATTCTAGGGTTCTACTCTATGCATCTGTCGAGAGAGGACAATCTCATTTTATTAAATAGAGCAGCTAAAGAAATTAAAGTGAAACCTTTAAAGCTCTCTCTTAAAAAGTTTAATATTAGCTTTTCTCTTGTTTGCACAAACTTCTTCTTAAGCCAATAAATAAAATATTTGTTGCAGCATATTGAAGACTCATGAGGACAATCCTATGAAATTGATGATTAGATATTGTCTTGTGCGTTTTAGGCTTCTAGAAATAAACTTTTTCCAAATCTTGGAAATAAACTTTTTCTTTATGGCGCAATATATATAGATAACTGTCCATATATGTGATTTACTAATCAATCAACAACATGATATTGAGTAATCCATCATCTGTTCTCCGACGATTTGTTCAAATGTACTTTAGTCACTCTGCGCAATCTAATTACACCTGTTCAATTATTCTTTTTCATTCAAAGACTAATTGATGATATTCCCATTTCCTCTAAATTCATAGAGCTAATAATTACCGTCTTTGTTGTTGGACAGCAGATTAAATTCTCTCTTTAATGAGTAATCAATTCAAATACGTCTAACCCTAATAAATAAATTCCAATCTGTTATCGAAACAATAAATCTTTCGGCGTTTAAGAAAAAGCCTTTGCATTAAACTTTATCGCCTACCATACTGCTCAAATACAAATTGGTTGCTAATCGTTTTTACGAGAAAGAATTATTCATTTGCACACATAATTTGTCATAATTCAGAGACATTTTGAGAGAGGTCAAACTATTCATATATGCTTTCATCAAGCTTTTGTCTTTTGAGTTCTGATGTGCAACTTTCTCATAATATTATGCAAAATTTATTACCCTGGTACTTTTTATTGCTCTCATCACTCTAAAAGCTTACTTAATTATGCAACATGTTTCATCATACGTGTAAACTTTTCCGGATATTTCATGTGATTTTCAGGGTTGAACCAAATTTCAGAATTATCTTCTCTACAATACTTTGAAGAGGGTATTCTAATTAATTTGCTCTAGTTTTAGTCTCCTTCGTTGATTTATGATCTTAAAGTGATCTCTGTACTCTACTATAATTCTTCTTCATGTTTTTGTACTCTTGTTTCTCTCTGTCCTACAATTAGGATGAACTGAAACTAATAAGAAAATACTTAATAGATCAAGCTTTTCTCCATCTTTTCCAATAAAAAGGCATCTTCTTCATTATCATCTTTCATCAGTCCAAGTATGCAGAAATAAGATTTAGTTTCAAGACAGGATCTTCTTGCCATCACTGTACTACTCTCTAATGATTGAGAAAAGCGAAACAATTATCGTTTGTCAGTTGTACTTTGAGCGATTATCTAGCTTGTACTTTAGATCTGTGCAAGATCAAATGAAGAGAGTGCATACATTTCTTAATTCTCATCCAAAATGCCAATTTCCATATTTACTCTTTTAAATGTGAACAGAGTATTCGTTACAAGTTAAATTGATAATTATTTATTTCTTTGTATTATTTACAAGATTAATTCATACATTTCTCTCTTGTCGTGTGAAAGAGATCGTATTGATTCGCAGGTACCATACATGGGGTGGGTAGGGGTTAAAGTTTTTATTTACAATTCACACAGGTTCCTTTGGTCTTTCATAGCCGTCAATATAAACATTTTTTTATCAAATTTATTTACAAACTGGCGCACATTTTATCCCTCCGATTCCTTGATGTTGAAGCACCATTATTCTTTCATTATTTATTCAATTTATTTACATTGTCCAAATTGGATCAACAGCTATAAAAGAGAGAATAATTAGTTTAAGAAAGATCTTTGTTATATTTTAAATTGCGGCCGTCCCTTCCCAAGTCTGTGGATGAATGATGACCCGGTGATCTATTTTAATGATCCTGAAAACCGTGATAATCATTCTCCCACTGACCAAGAGATAATTCATTCCAATCCATCAAATAGAACTCTTACCTCATTGACGTTACTTAGTTTTGTTTTCTTTATATGAAAATGCTACAAGAGTCTCGTTACTCAATCCATCCATGTTTGATAGATTTTCAGTATTATCAGTAAAATAGAGATGAAATAATAATTACAAGAGTTATTATCATCATCTATTTCATTGTTTTGTAACTCTTCATCTTCTGTAGCACTATGCTTGTGTTCATGTACACTCGACTTGTGCAACAAATTACTGCATCATTATTTAACAGAATGAAATGATGGAAGCAATGCTCTTGGTTTATTTTTCTTTCATTTTTCTGCATGACCTTAAGAGATACTCCATACGCTTTCATTGAGTGACCTTAAAATGTATTTATATCTACCAATGAGAGAATTCTCCAGCTAGATGCACTATAATTGGTCATTTAATCTTTCTTTTTTTCGATGACAGAGCTCTCTCGCTGTAGTTCGAGAAAAAGATTGAATTTATCGAAAAAGTAATATTTTTATTTTTAAAATTAATCATTTCAATGAATTCGACAATGCTGCTCTGAGTCTTTCTATAAAATACGTCAGTGGATGAATGTCTACCCGGTGATGTAATTAGAGATTGAACTTTAGAAAAAGGTTTACTCATTAAAATTTCCATCTACCGGAGAAACATCAAGCCACAAACGAGACTCTTATCAATATTATTCTTTCCTGTGTTGTACTTCCTTCAAAGCTTGCTCCTTATATTAATCCACATGGTATTGACCGACTACAAATTATAAATCTTTGCTAGTGACTTTGAAAATATTTATAAAATGATGATCGTCTTATCCATGCGGTTAATATATATCTAGAGATGTTCATCTCTCAGTGTGTCTCTTCTTACGTTCCATCCTTAATGCGTGTTGAACTGAAAAAGAAATATCTTGATGATTTTTTCTAAGTAGATGTATTCTTTTAGAGACGAATTTGATTGATCAATTCCAGGTTAGCCAATGAGAAGACACTATACACACTTACACACATACTTTCACCTAAGCATTCTCTCTTCTTTTCATTCATAGAATATAAACACACACACACACCTACAAATCTCTCTATTGTAAAAACTCTCTGCATATCTTTGACGAGAGTAAATATTTTGCTTGAAAATTTACAATACAAACCCACATTCAGTACAATGTAGCCTATAGTGTAGCTTATGCTAGAGGCCTTCATCTCTGTACATGAGGGATTTTCGTGACCTTATAAGGTTATCGTCTCATCCCCAAAAATACATTCTTTCTAGCGTTGTTTTAATAGGAAAATAGGATTTATCAATAAACAACAACATACATTTATTCATTACACTCCAAGGTCACTAGGTCAACTAGGAAATTGATTCAACTCCCCCTCCAAGTTAGTTTTCCTTGAGGTTAAATCCCTTGTTGATATCCTATGGGAGAAAGAGATAGAGAGAAAAAAAGAGAAATCTGTACCCCCATGCCTGCTTGTGTGAGGACATTGAGAGTAACACTTGAGAAAATAAATGTACTTTAGCAGAGAAAAAAATAAAAGAAACGAAGATACATAAAAGTTAATCGTACTTTTCCATTGTTTTTGTTATCTGATGTTTTGTGTGTGTATTCAATTCCTCTTACTCCTCTTGAATGCTTTTGACAAATGTTCTTGATGAATGCAAATGTACTTTTACTCTCTTTTTATTTTTTTTTCTAGAAACATAAAATACAATTTACTTCTAGAATATGCATACGAAATGGAGAATAAATGTTCTCTCTGCATTTTACATGTGTTAATGTACTATAGCGTACCTATTTACAACAAATCCTATCGGCTTATGTGTGTAAGGTAATACACACAATGTTCCATCAGATTGTCAAGATTTTCAGTTTATTTTTCAAAAATTCCTTTCATAAATCATCAGAGAATTCTTAAGCAATGTGAAGTGCAAGAGTATTATTAATGGGGAAAGCCTTTAGAGTGAATGACGGGGTTGTAACATCATCCACTGTTCTTCTCTGGTTGGAGAAACGTACTAGAAAGAATGTACTTTTATAACATTAAACATTGAATACACTGATGAGTACTCTTGCACAAAATTCAATAATCTTGTTTTTGTACTTTTATATATATTTATTTTAGGTGTGGTCCCTTTGTTTACGTTAGCTCAGTTGGAGGGTAGGGAGAAGGGGTATATAGCATTTAATGAAAATGGACATATGGAAAGCAAAATTGTCAGGAAGAGCTTGGATAAGCTCATCAGTTTTATAATCCGCTTGACTACGTCCAATAAGTAGGACACTGATAATCTGAAATTGCAATAAATCCCAACCATGACCTGGAGACGAATGATGATTTCCTTTCAGAATTTGGATGATTTCAAGATTTAGACTTTGTCAATTTGTCCACAAGCCTTTTTAATCTCTCATCTTATGAAATTCGATGTAGAGGAATCCCGTTCAACTCTCATGCAATCCCCTTATCTAAGGTGTGGTATCTAATCGATTCCCGATCCTTTCTTGCAGAAGTATCAACTAGATATCAAATTGGCACATCATAATATGTATTTAGAACCCGAGAGGCGCATACTCGGCATAAAAACCAATTTGCAAGAAAGAAAATGTTCTTAACCTGACCAATCATATAGAGGCGAAACATGAGAGTTCTGTATTCTGAAAAAGGGATTACTCTTTCAATCTTCATCCAAGAAATATAAAAACATATTCAAGGGGTTATATAAAATTATAAATAGGGCTACCAAAAATATGAAAAGTCATATTTTTAATGGTCGGGTGTTATATTTGAAAAAATGTCATTTCATGTTATATTTTGTTATATAATTATTTTTTCATTCATAGCCCAAATGTCATATTTTCATCAATTCTTTTTCGGTCGAATTACACGCTTCTAACTTTAACCAACTAATAAGATTAGATAATCTCTACTAGGGCTTGTTATGCCAAGATTATTAATAGTTCTTACAATATCAGACCTCTCCATTCATCAAAATGGTTCTTTCACTGAAGGTTGTTAACTATGCTCTGTCATTGAATGGCCAGTTTAAGAAAAATTATGAATTACTATATTTTGAATTGTGCAAATTTTCTGTCAATAGAAGAAAATTCTTCTTAATTGATAAACACAGAAAAACCAAACGACACATGGCTTGACTTAAGGTCCGCATCACGCATATAGATATAAGACTCTGTAAGGATACTAAATTCCATGATTTTACTAAGATGCTACTATCAGCTGGAATTCCAAAGCATATGCAGGAAGGTGAAGATTTTTCATATTTTTTTATCATGAAATTTGTCATATTTTTGGTAGCCCTAATTATAACTCAATTCTCCATCACAATTTTTGAGTATGTTAAATAACTCACTTGTCAGGCTATGGTTAATTGTGTTGGCTAGAAACAGCAAGTCGATGAGCATACACAAAAGTTTCAAAAATATTAGGAACTATTTGAACAAGAGATTAAAATATTTGTCACACCTTTGAGATTCTCAACCAACTTCACGTCAGAGGTTGAGCGGAAATTTTCATTAACAAAAACTATTTTATGAAAAGAAACTTCATTCTTAGGCGCTTAATACACAACTTTTGAGTTTTATTGTTTGTCTCTATTTAGGGATCAAAGCCTCGAGTTCATGAGGAGTGTCCTTGGTTATTTTCGAGATTCTCGAAATAAAAACAAACATGCCTCACTTTTTGATGGGAGGTCAGGCCAAGTTCATAGCCCAGTCTAAACAATGGATGACCGTTGACTGATTAGAAGGACAACTCGTAAAGCCTTCACATGAAGAGACCTCATTGAGGACACTTGGCCTCAAACTATCCAATCCTTCTAACTGAGTCAGAGGAAAGTATGTTTGGAGTAGTTGATGAATGTCTGTTTACATTTGTCTGTTCGAAATTAGTTCAAGTTTAGAAAAGCGGTTTATTATAATCCTTTCCCACTTGTCAATGAAATTAAAACTTGATTAGGAGAATTTACCCTTTGGAACCTGATTTGCAAAATCATTTTGAATTGAGATTTGGACCTAGATTTGGACAAATATCAACTCTACTTTGATTTCCACTATGTTTTTGTTATCTCGGGTGATTTCGATAGTTATTGAGTATAGATTGATTATACTCTCTGGTTATTCATTTTCGTTAGAATTTAGCATTAAAACCTGACTAGATTATGGCAATAATCCATGGGAAATTTTTGTTAAAATAAAAGTACAATTTTTAATTTAAGCGTTAATATTTTTACTACTTTAAAGTAATATGAACATGTGACGTTAATTATGGCTTAAGATTCAATCATGTTATAGACAATAGAAAAATCCAAAGTAGGGTTTGTAACGTAATGATTTTCTCTAGCGTAGAGTAGTATATTTTAATGCATAAATTGATCATCTCTGATCTTACATTTGATCACAAATTTACAAAATATATATACATATGCGGATCTTATGGTAGTTTTAAATTACCGAAACTTGGTCCAATTTTTTGGCAAATCCTTAGTCTAAAATACTTTTATTTTATAACGAGTGCATTCGCTTTGAAGCGCAATTGGGTCCCAATTATTGAGATCTCTAGTTTTTTTTATAATAGAACTTTTTATATCAAAATTAAGTAATTAAAGAGTAATTTGTTGATTTTATCCCAGAGATGTTTGCAAATCATCTTGGTTTTCAGTTTCGACAGGATATTTATGTTTGAAGTTGAGCGGCTCAACTTGAGCCACTAGTTAGTAATGAACATGACAAAAAAAGTAAGGTCTGATCAGCTTACAATATTTATAGGTTATAGTCTAACATCCATTTCTTCATGTTCTGATATCGTCAGAAGTTACTGAATTTCAGAAAAAAATTAATATTTAAAAACAAAAAATATTTGTCACGATTAAACAAACTTTGAAAATTAGATTTAAATTTTAGTTTAAATAATTAGCACATTTAAAAATAAACTTAAGTGAAGTTTATCTCCGAGCAGCGTTATTAAAATGTAGACTTTTCAAGCAACTCATGGGAGAGAAAAAGAAATAGCAATCTCCAAAAAGCCATTATCAATCATTTCCATCTGATACATCGCAACGTCAAGAATTATAACCTCTCATTCATTGAATGAATTTCATTCGAAGGGACAGAATTTTACAACGTTTACACGGTGAGTAAAATGATCCGAAAATTTCTCGATTCGTGGCTTATGGAATAGATGAATCACTTCACTTTTTTTGTTAGAAAACCCTATTTTCTCATTTGACAGCAACAATATATTATAGGTCTAATAAATATTAACTTATCTGCTATTCTTAACTTCAGACCATTCTTTTAAATAGAAACTTCTTGCCTCACAGAAATAAACTGATCCTTTTGCATTACTTTTAACTCTTGGCCAGAGATTATGGTCAGCTATTTATGCTAAACGTATCTAACTATACTTTAGGCTAGACAAGCCAAATAGGCGTCTACCAATACAAAGCCAAGCAAAGAAGACCTACTGAGAAGATTCTCAACGTGAAGAAGGAAGGCTCAACTTTTCACCATCAGGTAATTACATCTCTCCTACTATTATCTTGAATATGAATATTCCTTGGGATAAATTATGCAAACCACAAGGAAAGGTTTATTAACAGCGTTGAAATTCTAGAGTTTAGGACATCTTTCCGGAATAACTCGTAAGTAGGGCAACCAAAAAAATACATCGGTAAATGAAAATAAATACTGTACCTATTTTTTTATTTAAAAATTAACTAAACATTTTTGCCTTTAAAGTGTTTTCTACTGCTCAGAAAATAACTCATCCGAGAAAAACTTCTGACATAAAATATGACGAACACTCGGACTCCTCGACTTACAAGATAGTCGATCTTGAAATCGTTGATTGATTTTTAATTGAGCGAGCTTTGATAAAATTTTCTATATTGATCAATAGCCTGGCACTTGTTTCCTTTAAATTGATAAAAAAAGTTTACACTGTACGGTCGAGTTCTCAATTTCAAACTCGAGAAAAAAATACATTAGGTTGACCTACTCATAAGTAACATGCATTCAAAATAATTTTAATTTAAATAAAATCATTTCTTTAAAATCATACAATAATATCCATTACAAATCCAAAGATAGTATGGATTATAAGTCTAAGAAAATATGCTCGGTAAACATATTTTGTCTAATAAGAAAAGTGTCAAAAAATCTTCCAAATATAAATTTGTGTGAAATAATTGTAAACATCAAGAGAAATTATTTGTCAAGTAGTTAGCAACGAACTGACTCAAACTAAATACTGCTTCTTTCTCTTTTGATAGATCACTAAACTTGGCTACAATTATACATGCAATTATAGACTTTGGCCATTTAATATAATTTTCATTGTTAACTCTTGTATATTTTATAATTCTTTTTTCCTAGCAATCCAATGTCCGTTACAATGTTCAGTTACAAGGTCAGTTGAATATTCTTTATATTCGCTATGAAAGAGGTTGTCTTGAAGTTGCTGCATCGAACTGTGTCTGAGGGAATTCCATGATTCTTCTTTTTTCAGACCCTATTGAACAAGGATATCATCTGAATGGTTTTTAATAGGACCATTTTTCTAGTGTCTAATAATTTATTTTCATACCGCCTTACAAAAATTCAAATAAAGATTAGATGCGTTCAAATTAAAATTATGTTTTCAATATTTAATTTTTCCAAAATGTCTTTATTTCGACTCAAACTTTTTATTAGTAATCAAAATCACTTGCTTGATGACTAGACTAGAATTATGTTTTGCCAAAATATAGCCAACTTGTTCTAGAATAAGATGGTGTATTTAGATCTTGAGATGAATGAATGCGTTGCTCTCAAAATTAGCGTCAACCAGATTGAATCTTCCTAGCCCCAGGACGCTACAGGATGTCAAATAAAATATTCTAAATATCACGAGTTAAATGTTCACGTAAACTATTTAAAATGTCTGTAAAACTCTTTCTTTATTGAGGTTTCTTTTTCTTTAAACGTTATTATTATTTAAATTGGCTCAAGTTTATTGGTTAATTAGAGAATTGATGTTTCACTTCCATTATAAAACAAATAATTTTAAATTTCTAACTTTTCCTTAATATTTTAACTCAATTTAAGAACTGATGATCTTTGACTGAAATATATACTTTCTTCACTTAAAATTATGAATCTAAAAGTTTATAGTTTCAAAATTATAGCTTTTTAACTCCGCTCAATTTTGTAAATTTATAAACATAACGGTGAGGTTCTTTGCTAGTTCTTGTCCGTGTTTCTTAGACTGACTATTCTATAAACTATGAATTTTATAAAAAGAGTCTTGAAAACTACAGGTTTCAGTGATACAAAAGGGTGCTTACAGACAGGCTCTCACTAATTAATGGATTTAATCTTCTTAGTACCTAGTTGTCACAAAAACGTTGACGCTACATGACTACAAAAGGTTTTTTTATCAAAATCGAGCTAGTTTTCTAGTTCGGATCCGTATTTCTTAGACTAAATAACTTATAAACTAAAATTAGAAGGTTGGGTAATAGCCGATACAATTTATGATTTTCCTTCTAATCCAAGTTGGAATTGGACCAAATCTCTAGCTAAGGGCCGAAAAATGTTCTCTCGATAATCTTGATATCCTTGTTCCATTGAGATAAAATCAATCCATATAATTAGCTAGTTAGTTAAATATATCCCACAATTTTGAGTAGACATGTTTTCACATGTAGAAATCTCCTAAGGGTTTTCCCTCCCCTTATCTTAAAGGTCATCTGAACAGGTAGCCATTAAGGTCTAGGAATAAGGCAAATTGAGAGGGTCATGGTCCATTCTGTCTCTTTCAACAGCTTGCTTTAATTTCAAGATCATCCTCCTTCATAACGAATAAATGACTGTTTTTCTTATGAAGGTTGTGTGTATAGGGAGCCGCCTCCCTGTCCCCATCTGTTGCACAATTGCCTGTTGCGTATAATTTCCCATTACCTGACTGATACTCTGTAAAACCGGATTTTATTCACAAACTTTGCTTGTCAGAGGAAAAATCACTTTGAGCTAATTAAAATCATGAAAAATATTTACTCCTTTTTACCATAATCTACTTGCTAGTAGGTATATTCCCTACTCAGAGATTCTGGAAACCGTTTGGGTATAGCAAGGTAATGGGAAATTGCGACAGCCATTGTGTGACAGGTGGGGACAGGGAGGCGGTGTAAGGGGAGGGATTTTTTTTCAAATTTAAAATTAAAAAAAAAATTTGGCGTGACCTGTTCTGTTCAGACTTTTTATAGTGCCCTCCCCTCAAGCGTTCTCTAGTATTTCCTAACTTAAACTCCCCCTGTTCTATCTAGCTCAAATACTAAGGCTGGCACTAGTCACAACCATTCTGACTCAATTTAATTTTAAACTAATAATTGTTCTCTTTTAGTGATTTTATCCCGCTCAAATCTGATCTGTCCCTACTAAGCAGCTGAGATGTTGATCTAGGAAAGGTGAGGACATAAAACCCCAGTTGGGAGGAGAACTTGGATTATCAGCTACGACTGGACGAGTTTTCTAATAAATTTTCTTCTTTCGATTTCAACTCTTCTAATTAGTGGGTGAATCACCCACTGGGTGATATATGCGACAGGAAGCTTCAAGGTGCTGATGAAACATTTGGATTGTCTTGAGAAGCTGTAACACCTTACCGACTAGATAGTTACTTAGTAGTAAACTCTGACTTGGCACATCTGCACCGACCAGTACTTTTTCGGATGTGTTTAATAACTTCAATATTTGGTTGAAATGAGTTACAGAGTATCTTGAGAATTTCCTAAAGATTTGAAAAATTGAGATTACTTTTCTTCTTTAATTACTCAATGAGTAATACTCATAAGTAAAACAGCAATGATGAGCCTAATTTTCTTTGATTATAATCAATAATTTTAAAATAGTAAAGAGATAATATTAAAATCTAAACTGTGGGTCTTTGGCCGGATTAGATAAAAAATAAATCATGTTGGGCTCAAAAGAGTCAGAAATGCGAGTCAATTTTAAAAACTGGCTTAACCCAATAGTGAAATACATGGACTGTGAAAAGATGACAAAAGTCGAGAAATTGAGACTAAAAGTACATCAAAAGAAGAAAAATACTTCTGTGATTAATAATCAAGTCACTACTCAACTTAAAATCCAATTACTGTGTGAAAATTGTCTTCTACATGAAATAAATAAAGTCTATCGTGGGAAAGTAGTTCATGATTAAAAAATAATTACGAACTGCGTAGAGGTCAAGGGTTAAATGCGTAGTTATATCTAAAAATATAAAATTTTACGCGGATATGATTTTTAGAAAAATAGATATTATCAAATATAAAATTACCTCATTTGTAACCCTGGAAGTAATCAACATAAACTTCATTGCTTTGACCAAAAAATCTAATACGAAATCTTCAAGTCTAGCCAAATTAGTATACAAACGGACCTTAATCTATTCTTAAGCCGTGGTATGTATTAAAAATAATGGTAAATACCATTTATCAAATCAGTCAAAACCGAACACTAACCTTTTAAACCGAGTGGACAAACACCGAGAGATCGATCAACCGGAGATAAACGATACGGAAGCGACTTGAAATTAGTGATAGATAGGATAAGTAGCTGGTAAATGGCACTAAATCATTTTATAATCATCAATTCAGAATTCGACCGGTGACAAGGAGAAGAATATACAATCAGGGCTAGCTTCTAGAAAGACAGGGTTTTAAAATCAGTTTTAATCTTGAGAGAACATTATTTTAAACTCACTAGAATGATGAAAATCTGATATGATCTGGCAAGACAAGATTGAGTAGCGTGGAGAGTTTACTAAATAATATGGACTATCAATTTATTGCCTGTTTTGCTGAGACTGCCAGTCAATATAGCCGGCAAAATTTAGAATTGGAAATCTAATTGAGACATGACGTATTTAAACACAGAAACATTTCGATTTTTGTTTAATTTGACTTATTTAATCAAATTTCGAAATCAAATTTGTATCTTCCAATTATTATTATTTCTGTATTTTGAACAACCCTTAATCCCATGACCAAGGCAGTAATCTGTAAAAATCTTGCTTTCAACGATGAAGATGTCTTTGTGAACATAAAAAGAGGAGAGGTTATAAGAGTCATTGAAGAATTTAATGACGGCTGGTCCCTCGTCAAAGTGCTCTCCTCGAGAAAGCATCATATGATTCAGTCAACATTCTACTATAAATTCAACTCCTGCTCCAACTTTATAAGAGATGCGTGCATCACCGATTTAATGAGAAGACCATTCCTTAAGAAATGTGTTTTTCCTGACTGGACCAAATTATCATTCTACTGGGGATCTTTACCCAACTCCAGTTGTAGGCGAATATTCGCTCTGGATACACCAAAGCTGTCATATATCGTCAGAGATAGTCACACGCTAGACTGTCTAACCCTCTGCATTAAAGATGTAAATGGAAATTTGATCAATTACAAAATATTCAGGGATGAAAATATGAACTTTAGTCTAAATGGGTTATCATTCGACTCAATCACAAATCTAATCCACCATTTCTCAGTAAACTACATTGATGAGGATAGAAAAATTATTTTGAACAATTACGTCAAGTTGAAATATTCATTTCCTCCTGCCATTGACGATTTTACTGACAAGTAGTGCTTTTTAACAAATAAATCTTTATTACAATAACTCTTCTACTCTTTTTGAGTGAACCTTCATTGTTTAATTTAATTGGTGTCTTTGAATTGGTGTAATTGCACAAAATGTATAACGTCGAGAGAGCAAAATAATAATAAATCTGTTGGTGAAATGTTTAGAAAAAATGTCTTGCTTTAAAATTAGGATCCGATGGTAATAGAGGTAAAGTTTTTTTATGGATTTTTTTTCTATAATTTCTCATTAATGAAAGTTTAGAAAAAATAGACATCTCTTAAAAGGTTTTCATTCAACTATACCGGGTTTTGAGGTTCAAAGTTGGATTACCTTTTACTTTTTCGACCTTCTAAATATACCAAATAGGGTCTTTGATTTTGATGGCGTTGTATCTATGGATTGGTTTGTGGGTACGTCTACTTGTTGATCAATTAAACTGTGATCTGGTGTTGTATTTGTGGAGAGGTGTTTGCGGACAAACTTGAGGACGGAGCCCCTCTTTTCCCTTTGGGCCTCGTGGCTAATGAGGGGCGATTCGTTAGTTCTTTGGGCACTGGAGCCTTGTTGAATTATGGAAGCCTGATTTCGTGACAATGATGACGTTCCATACTCGGAATTGTATTCGAGCCAGGCGGTTGAACTGACTGAGGTTGCGTCATCTGAGATGTCAGCAGTTCTCCTCCTCTGGTCACTAATGATCTTTGGACCTTGGAATTTCGTCTTGGGGTTGTGCGACGAACGGAATGATGAGCTCATGGGCCATTGGAAGCGGTTGTAACGCTTGAAGCGGGATTTGGCTAGCTGTTTGTGAAAGGATATTAGTCATTTATTGATTAGAGAGAATCATATTTAAACTAACCTTTTCAGATTTGCTGTAATTAGGACTGTCTTTGTTTCGGAAGAACTTCTTTCTACGATCACCTTGCTTCATCAGGATCATCTCCAAGGCGTTCAGGGTCTTGTTCCTATCTGACTTGGTATGTTGATCTAAATTGGACAGATAATGATCACTAGACTTAAAAATACCTTGGTTGGATCTGATTGGTTTAATTTAAGCTGTGTCAAGAAGTATGACAGGTAAGGTATTCATATGTATTTACGATAATCAACCAATTAAATTTGAGTTAGAAGACCAACTCTTATTGGTTGGAGAGATTTCTAGATTTTTTTCCTTAACATAGATATCAAATAGATTTTATACAAAGACAAATTCTCACCTTGTTTTCCATTATTCATTTCTGATTGAACATCAAAGTCTGGCATTGAATAATCCAATAGGTCCTGATTGGTCTCTGCGAAGCTAATGTTGGCCCTATTTGGAGGCATTGATATCGAAGTATCAATCAGCTTCTTGCAGTGATACTCGAGGGACAACTTGTTCAACTTCTGGTTCATGGCGTGCAAATGGCGCTGAAGAGACTCGTTCTCTTGACATTGGCATTCCAGCTAGAGACAACAAAAACATGATTAATTTCATATTTCGAGGAATAATCAACTATTCTACAGTTAAACCCTTTTCAGTAATTTGATAAAGTTGAAAGAAACACTAGATGAACGATGAAGATATGAATGAATTTGGATTTCCAAAGAAATCTCAGCCTCGATAATGAAAAATAAGCAATTTGCACCATATTAACATGCCTATCGTAAAAGTTACGCTTCACACTATCTAAAAGCGCCTACGATAATCGTGCTAAGAAGCTCTATTTAAGGTTTGATAGGAATTGTTATCAGAAGGGCTGCTTTCTTATTCTCTTTCATAACACACGAGTTTTCCTTCCCAATTTTGGGCAGGACTAAACTTTGATCGAATATATCCCTTCAAGTTAATTCTTCAAAAGGTGATTAAGCAACTTGTCAACAAGAGGACTACAGCTAAATAAGATTAAAGCAATAATGAGAACAAAACTGGATTAATGAGAATTATTCATTGAGCAAACACCTGTAATAACTTGAGTATTTGTTAAATACCAAGCACTGCTGAATATGAGTCAATAAAATTTATCAAAAATCAATTAATGTGTGAATGTTTATTTCTCAATTGTGTAGTAATAGATTGTAGAAGTCTAAGACATGTACAGGTTTTTAAAACTCAAAGTCGCTAGCAACTAATGTTTATTCAGCTTTCTCACACCTAAAGACTGGCAAATCTTAACAGTCTTTCAATCTATGATTTATCGATCAAATTTTATGTGTGTACACTAGCACACCGCTTTTGAAGATCACGAGGAATCGCTTTAGATTGCTCAATTATCTGATGAAGAACTAATTCTGAGGCTAATTCCATCTTTTGAGCGCTTTTAATCTAACTACTATGGTCGAAACTCTGATGTGTTAAAGATAATCTGATTGTTTGAAAAATATTCTCCGTTTAGATTTCGAAATTCTGGCTAATTTATAACTAGATATCGCGCCTCGGTCACACCTTCCTAACAAAAGGCTTTCAGTTGAGAACGTTTCTTCAAAAGGATAGCATTTTTCATGTAGTTTCCAAATATTACTCCCATCTCTCACAAAATCTTTAGATAGTCGAGAATATCCCGGTTCAAGATTTGGCGCAAGTACAAATTATTTTGGCCTGTTTCCAACACCTAGTATAAGTATTCAATACACAGTTCCTCGTGAAATCATGTCTAGATTACGAGTGTACTCGATCTAAAAGAGGTAAAACCAAAAAGCAGTGCCCTACGCAACAGTAAAGCTTACACAGAGGACCACTGATTTTCTTATGAGTAGTTCTTATTAAAAAGTTTAATAATCGAATTCGCATTCAGCATGCTTGATACATTTTTCAAGAAGCACGCGGTCTATTCAACACTATGAAATGTCTAAGGTTAGGTCTTGTAAGGTAAAAAGTTTGGTTGACTTTATCTCTTACAGAGTACATGGATTCCTGGCAATGGGAAAGAATATAGAAAATTGCAACTTTGATGAAAATAAAAGAAGGCATACCTCGCCATTGACGTCAGCATATTTGGCGAGAAGGTAATTTGCGAATTCTCGAAGGTCATCAAGGTTCTTGAAGGACTTCATGTCGGCTTGGATCTTCTCGACATTCGTCGTGTTTTCTGTTCTAACACTAGATGCAAAGTCCTCAACGTGGGACTCAACCGGCTTTTTGAGTTCTACACTCGATAGGATTTGTATTTTGTAGATGAGATTGTACATTTCTTCAATGCTGAGATCATCAATCACTGAAATGGAAGATGATGAAATATTAGCGAGTCTATGTAAGGATTAAAACTAAAATTGTCGGCCGAGCAAAATCTCCACAAATTAAGTTTGACGATTCATTTAAGGATCAATGGATGTAAAAAAGGTTGCAACGAAGTATCTGGGGTTGGACTAAAATGGCCATACTTTTTTTTCTTAGAATTGATTTTCATAGCCGAGTCTAACTCTCTTCGGGTTCACATGAGGGGTTATACTAGGGGAGGAAGATTTGAAACTATTTACAAAATAAATCGGGAAAAGGAGGGAGGAGACCCGAATCGAAACCACGCCATATGAGATATTTATTAGACTTGGGGAACAATCCACTACACCATCTCTCATTACTTAGCTTACTTAAGGCTAGGATGAATCTGTAGCTGAATTGACTCACGTTTATCTTTAAATGAAGAGTTTAAGCGAATATTGTCCAGAGCTTCAAGGAGACAAATCAAGTTGGCCTTGCATAAGCTGGTCAAGTTATCGATTGAAGATCTATCCTCCATGATCGGGCTTTGCTCCTGGACATGGTAAGGTGAGAATATTAGTTAGAGGGATCAAATACTTGAGAATGGACGATTAATTGTGAACCTATTATGTTTCCTCTTCAAGTGAACATGTGATTATGACAAAAGTTGATTAACATAATTGAGTGCAGAGTAAAGGAGAACGGGTTTCTTTTGTGGAAACCGTCATGTACGAAAAGTATTAATCATAAAACATATCCTGTGGGAATTAAGCCTTAATATATTAGTAGTGCATAGAAAATCTTTTGATTAGTACAATCGGGCGATTTGCAAACGATAAATTCAAATAAGAGGTCGATTTGGAAGGATCATCAGAGGAGGGAGTAGCACAAATGGATCTGTGTAAATATAAAAGTAATGAACTTACATCGAACCAGAAGACCTCTGGTTCTCTTTCCTGAGGGGAAGAATTATTTAACAAAGAAGAGAGCACCCTCAATGCCTTGAAACATCAAAGTTTGCATGCTTACAAGGAACTTTGAGGCCTCAGTTTAAATATCGAGTTTTCCCTATGTAAATGACAATCGATGTGACTTGGCGAACAAAGAAAAAACACTTTCCAATGAATACCTCGTGAATATGTTTAAAATTGTCTACTATTTGCCGAAAAGTTTATATTAATTTGCACATGTAATTCTTAGATAAATGTCTGTTTTAACTGATAACAAATTAACAAAATTATTATATCTGATCTACTGCTGACTATAATTAATATTTTTTGAACTGGGGAAAAATTAGGAGTGAAATCATGAAAAAAATCATCTGATAGTCTAGTAATTCATCCTACATTTTGTCAATTTCGTGTTCCCCAACCGATCTAACTTTGCAAAAGTTATTCTTTAGAAAAATCGCCTGACAGTAGAACGGTTGGAAATGTGTTCATTTAACCCTCCTAGGCCCAAGCATAGAAAAACTTTGAATTTCGAGAATTTTGTTGCAGAGGCTAATTCAAAAGACATTTTTGTCTTGAAAATTTTTCAAAAAGATTTCTCCTTTAAAAGTTATGAAAAAACCTCAAATTCTTCCGAAATCTGAGTTACCAGATCAAATATTTTTGACTACTCATATAATTCGTTGAGAAATCTAATAAATGTGAATTATGAAAGTTATAGCAGTTTCTAGATTTAATAAAATTCAAAATTAAAAGAAAAAATTCAAATTATTTTCGCGCATAAATTTAAACATTTCCTTAATTTTTTAGTTTGAATATTTCTATCACTTTACTAATACTAACTTTTCTTCTGATGCATTGATGGAATCTTTAATCAACTCCAATTTTACATCGTAAATATTGATTAGTTCAGAGTAAATTATTCTAAATATTCAGCTTCATGCTATAACTACTTTAGTGTGTATTAGTTCAAATTCTCAAAATAGGATCGAACGTTAGGCATCACGGAAAGGATCAAAAGAGGAGGAATGAATTATTACATCATCAGATGAGGTCTTTCATGATTTCACTACGAATGTTTGCACAAAATTTATGTGTGTGTAATTC
This sequence comes from Gyrodactylus salaris, assembly GCA_000715275.1. Taxonomy (NCBI): domain Eukaryota; kingdom Metazoa; phylum Platyhelminthes; class Monogenea; order Gyrodactylidea; family Gyrodactylidae; genus Gyrodactylus; species Gyrodactylus salaris. Next base: position 48,316 of record JJOG01006067.1, read on the forward strand.
TTCTGCTGACTAATTATGCATGACTCATCAAATACGTTCAAGTTTATCTTGAAACTAGATCAAGTAGAAACAAAAGACTAATAGAATGTTTTCTATCTTTCGTGATTAGCCTTTTTATCGGGATGAGCATTTGCACTTTAAACCTTGTAGTCTTACCTTTTGATTTTTGGTGATGGACGTCTCTTCGGCACTGTTGCACTCTTGGTCGTCATTTTCGTTGAGGAGGAATATTCTGTTGAGGGGGAAACTCTTTGAGGAGACTGGCGGGATAAAAGAGGGGTCGTTACGTGAGAATATCCTGAGCTGGGTCTTTGATAGCTGGTAGTTCTCAAGGTCATTTCTTGTCTGTTCATTCAGACTGAAGTCCTTGTCAATATTGTGTGAGTTGATAACATGCAGAAGATGTAGCACTTCGAGGTCTCTTATATGCAGATAACGTCTAAGTTGGGTGACTTTCGATTGGAGAGATTCCTTCACTGGAATCTGGTACATTGATTGATTCGTGGTATTTATCTGATTAAAAGCGCGGGTCGGAGCAGAGGCAATGGATAGGTCAGATTGATCATATACAGAAACAACGCTCTCGAGGAAATTCATGAGAATTTTGTATTTGGGAAGTTCAACAGAGGAAAGCTTCGAGCGATTATTTCTTGAGGAATTTTCCAGCTCCTGAAGACGTTTCCTTATGATCACCTCGGCCCATTTCAATTCCTTTCGATCAACTGTTGTATTGGCAATCTTTAATTGCGAGCAGAGATCACTTGAGCTTTGTGTGTGGGAGGTTGTGTTTTCGAGCCAAGAGGAGATCTTTTTAAACTTTTCTTCAATCTCATGGATACACTCATCGTGCGTGGAATGCCGTGAGCATTTTTGGGATTTGGGCAGACTTGACATCAGAGAGTCCTTGAATATGTGTAAAACTTCAATGGCCATTTTCTTTGAGTTCTTCTGCGAAGTCAGAGCTTCGGTTTCAGTTGAATTCAAAATTCGAGATTCAGTATTGAGGAAAAGTTCGTCAAAAGAAGAATTGTCGATCTGGTGAGCAGATCGTAGAGGTGTCATGAAGTTCTCCTCATGATTGAGTATATCTATTTTTTGTAATGAATCGTTATTAGAATTCAAAAGGACTGATAAACGTTGGACAATTGATTCGTAGTCCAATAGGTCATTTCCAAGAAGGAAGGATAATTCGTAGCGGTACTTGTCATGAAGAAACTTGAGCTTTTGGGAGGCTGAAAGTTCTTCCATCAAGGCAGATAATTTAGCAGAAAGCGTGAAGAGATTAGGATCAGGATAATTTATATAGTGCTGATTAATTGATCTTTTGAGGAATGATAATTCAGAAAGGGAGAAAAGTATCGACTTGTAAACCGACAAACGCGAGGAATCGATGAGATTCATGGAATTTGATATTTTGAGTAAGAAATCGTTTTCAGAAATTGAGTCAGGTATGTGTTCCTCTACGTAGGGGAAATAATGCTGATCTTCGATAGAAAAATCAATTTGTGAGAGTTTCACAAAGGAATTTGAAGAAGAAAGGTTTGAAGAGGAATGTGAATATATGGACGAAGAGGTGGATTCGCTACTAGTCCGAACGCGAGTATCTTTGATGAGACCTGAAGCTGGTAGGAATCGGATCTTGGTTGGAATTGTGTCTATAATAGCTTCCTTCGAGGCAGATTCGATCTCTGCTCGAAGCTGCTCGTTCTCAAAGTTCATGGACTCGAGTATCTCGTTGAGTTGGTCTCGCTCCTTGGTTAGCTCTGATATCTTCTGCTCATGCTCAGCACTTGCAGGCGCACTCGCAGTTGGCACAGATTGGGTTGTAGCAACCACCCCTTCGACAACGGACTTTTCAAGCTGTTTATTCTCGGGTTTCTTGTTCTTTTTCTTCTTGCTGGACTTGGCTTCGCTCGACTGGACGAGGACAGACGTCTCTACTGGAGCCAACGTCTCCTCCACCGCCTGCTCGGAGATGACGGCCGA
>JJOG01006068.1:0-13814 GCA_000715275.1 Gyrodactylus salaris
AAACCGGCATCGGAGCGGTTCTTCAACAAGAAACGGTAAAAGGTCTAAGGCCAATAGCTTTCATGTCAAGAATGCTAAAGCCTAACGAAACTTCGAAAAAAATCTGCGATCTCGAACTTAACGCAATTTACGAAGCGTGCAGAAAGTTCTCACAATACATACGACACCGAGAAGTCGTCATATTCACTGATTCGAAAACAGTAACGCAAATGGTAAACAAACCAGACCCACATGGTAAACGAACCGATTGGGTTGAACGAAGAATCAAATACATCGGCGAATTCTCCACCGACATACGACATGTTGACGGAGAAGATAACATCGTGGCAGACACTCTATCAAGAGCCGTAGCCAAAATCGACATAACAACGAAGTTAGAAATTACGGAACCACGTGAGATTTCAGAAGCTCAACAATCTGAATTGAACATTGAAAAACTCAAAAACGAATATCGAACGAAAACAGTCGAAGCAGTATCTGGGCAGAACAAAATCCCAGTACTCTGCGAAATATCAAAAGAAAAGCCGAGACCTTTTATACCACCCTCATTGGTAAAGAGAACATTCGAAATGTACCACAACACCACGCATATGGGCATTCGAGCATCCAGAAACCTCATATCGAAGCATGCAATCTGGCCGAACATGATGACACAGATTAAAAATCTTGTACTTAACTGTGAAAAATGCGAAAAATCGAAAGTCACTCGACATACGAAAACAGAGTTAGAGAGTTTCCCTACGATAGAAGAAACTTTCCAACATGTTCACATCGACGTACTAACACTCAGACCATCGAATGGCTACTCGAAACTACTAACCATAATCGATCGAAAAACGAAATATCTCAAAATGATACCCATACTCGACGAAACCTCAACCACCATCTGGAACTCGTTCAGACTAAATTGGTGCGCGGACAAAGGTTACCCTGTCATTTTAACCTCTGACCAAGGTAAAGCCTTCATGTCAAACGAATTTCAACAAAAACTGTACGACTACAATATTACGCACAATTATACGTCCGCCTATCATCCTCAAAGCAACGGGATGATAGAGCGAAGACACCGGCTAATTCGCGTCGCACTCGTAGCAACCGATAACACATGCGACTGGTTCGATGCACTTCCAGACATACAACTATGGTTTAACAACACACCATACAACGATTACTCTGCGAGCGAGAGAACTTACGGAAAACCAACGACTACCAAACGAAATCATAATAAACGAAGATATCAAACCTGAAATCTCAAACGAAAAGAGAAACCTGTTCGAAACACTGGCGAAGATAAACTCGAACAAATTTATCAAACAACGAAAACTGCCATCTAGATCATATGTACCAAAGATGCTAGAGAAAGCTTCTATGGTATACCTACGGAACGAAAATCCTGCGACGAAAAAAGATCTTAGATACACGGGCCCTCACGCAACCACAACAGATTGACTGCTTTACCAGTATTAATCATTCTTGACTTATTTCGTGAATAGGGCAATCAAATACACATTATTATTAGTGGATTTAATAATTTGATCCTTTAGTAAGCATCCAAGGAAAAACCTATTCCTCTCAAAGTCGATTTTAGTCCATTGAGGTAGAGAAGTAGAGGTAGCTCTACTTATAAGTAGCAATTAAAAAAAAAAAAAAATTTCATATAAAATCAAATCAAGGTCTGGGGTTTATCATGAAACATGATTTTGGAGAGTGAGCAGTAAATAATATTTATTTTCGCATCATAGTCATAACAATTTGTTAGAGTTTAGAGTTAGAGTCTAAAGTTTAGACCAAAAATTATAGGGTGTAATGATAGATCGAGCTTATTTGCTGAGAGGGTGCGGTTTTTCGTCCTTCCTTCTTTCTATTGTAGAATTGGAGCTTCTTTAATTATGCAGCACATATTTAATCGTTTCGCACAAATTTCGTACATCCATTCCGGATTCGGCTTGTGCAATTATTCGGCGATAATTGATCGTTTGATCGTCGCCTTTTTTGGGGAGTATCCTGCATTTGCTTTATCATGCTTCGGGATGTGAATTTAAATTCCATGTACCCAACAGTTTTGCTTTCCCGGACAGAGGGCTATGCATACACCAAACAGCACACACCGACGTGGCCTAGGACACGGGTTTGGACACACCCGAGAATGATTGGCCAGAATGAGCAGGTTATCAAACCTCTCTCATGTATAAATATCTATGTCGGTGTAAGGTCTGATGAGAGCCGACGAAAATAAAAAGCTTTTTATTCACCTATTCAAGTCGTTATCTCCACAGCATGACTCTAAGTCAGCAATCTGCTAACATCTTCGAGGAAATTAGGCATATTATGTCCTCAAAAGTTTTGCTTTCATTATCAATTACAATTGATTTCGTTCAAATTTAGTACTGATTTTAAATGTGCATGGCTCAAAAATGAGTGATGTTCACTTTTGTTTATTTTCACAAATATAAGTTGACGGAAATGCTGACTTACAAGGAAAACCTTAAATGCTTCTCATTGGTAGAAACAAAAGGACCAATCAGAGCCCTTTAACCTAAAACCCCTGGCGTGCTAATCCAAAATCTCTCGCGTGCTATAAATAGTACGCGTGCTCACCTTTGTCAACCCAAATCTAATGTGACAGGAGGGAGATATTTGAAATAAATGCTCTGAATTGAAACGAACCTCATTGGTTGAATGAATCTTTATGTGCGTGTGAGCTCGAAGTTGAGATGAAAAGAAAGAGTGATTGGATGAGATTGATAAAGCAACTCCTTTTCAAAATAAATATTTACTTTTCATATCAAAGTTTCAGTTTTCAAAGAAACTAAATTCTGCCAGTAATTCTTTTACAGGGAAAAATCATACAACGGTCATGGATTTCATTAGTTTAAGATAGAACAAAATAATCATTTTCAAAAAAATCACTGTTCAAATCTTACTTTAAAATGGTAAATTTGATAAAAAATATTTTACAAATTCATGTAGACGACCTTTTGATTCTTTGAACATTTCGAGGAGAACTCTTCAAAGCTCATCATATTCTTCCAATCGATAATCTCATAACTATTGGCATACCCTGGCCGTTGAAGAAGGTCGCAGAGGTTTCTTTTGACACCAAAGTTGTACGGCGACGTACTGGAATGATGATGGCCGTGCTTCTTCTTTCCGTCTGAATAGGGGAATTTATTACTATTTCAACTACTAAATAGATCTCTCAGCTTCTGTGAATTTAAGAAAAGTATTTCTTCAGCATGATATCAGTTTAGCAAAAACAAAGTTTTGAAGGGTCACTTTAGGTTTTTGTCGTTCTAAATTAATGATGGGAAATTATATTTATATAGAACAAGGGAGCCCATTTAAAAAAATAAAACTGAGAAAAATTATATCTTTCCGGACATAGTTAATTCGAGCATAGTAGCGTCCAGGGATGGAAATATGCAACTTTTAAGTTGTCTCGCTGAAGAAAAAAAAGGCCTATAATCACACCAAATTTGAGCCGAATCGGCCAAAGATGCGCTCACAATTGTGAAAAGAAGACTTGGAACTCTTCCGACGGCCCTACAGCAGAGATATCTCTCCTTAATAAATTCTGAAACTGCTACGTTACGCAAAATTAAACGGCGCACAAAATGATAGATACAAAAAATCAGGTCCCTTCCTTCCTCCTCACAAACATGCGTTAGAGCGGAAAAAATTAAGATTTTGAGTTGTTACTAAATAGATCAGGTGTCAGAGGTCACACAGATTTTTCAAAGTGCATGGTCCCTTCTTTTGTTAAATACAGATCACTCTGCGAAGTTGAAGTTGAAAAAAATTGGGTGAATTTTTTATATAGGGTAAATTAAAGAAAAGGATAATTTTGTGATTTGGCAAGAATGTATGACATTGTCTTACAAAAGCAACAACTAGAAATCATGTAAGACTAACCTTTCACATTGGCCGAAATAAACTCTGGATAACGGAATGAGTTCATTTGTTCGTTCGTGGTAACATTAGAGACGATCATCTGCTTAACATTCATCAACAACATGATGAGAATCCAGATGAAGAAGAAGAATGACAATACCAAGTCATACATCAGAATGGTATGACATTGGGCAAAGCTCTGAACGTGTACGATTCTCTGGAAAAATGGAGATAGATCTTTGAATCCCTCATTGTAATAAGTCATGCTACAAGTGTCGGTTGTGAATTGTTGTTGATACTTGACAATGAGGCCAATGTTTGTAACCAAGGCAGTGACGCAGGTGAGTAGGTAGAGGAAGAAGAATTTGTGATTATTACATCCAACACAGCTGTAAATCCAGGGGCAGTGATGGTCGAATTTGGCGACGCATCTGTTACATACGGAGCAGTGCTTACTACGCAGGGGTTTGATGATTAGGCAGGTGCAACAAAACTTTTCCATAGCTGCCATGTCTGGGGTAAAAATTATTTTTGATGTAATTTTCAGTGTTAAATGTTGCGTCGCATACATTGACATAATATTTCACGTTAGACTTGGTTAATTACTCAAATTATGAAGCCGAAATTAAATCGTTAATCATATACCTCTTGCATGAAATCATGGGGGATGGTGTAGGAGAAGCCTGCTCAACTCTCTTGCTATCCCCTCCTCAACTTATATATGTTACTGTTTAAGTTGAAACCTTGTTAATGTGTACACTCTCAAGCTTGCTTTGTGCATATTTCTTGCAATAAGTGTCATGAATTGTCACTTCTTTATTTTTTTCTGCATTTGGTATGTATTGCAAGCCGCCGTTTGTCCCTATCACATATTTTTAAACCAATAGTTAAATCCCCAAGATTCGATTTTAGCATGAAAACCAATTTCAAAGAAAAGATATATAAAAATTATTTTTCTAAACTGGAAACTATTATTTTCTTCAGATGATAATCTGATTGACATCCTCGAAAGAAATGTTATTTTTCGCCTAGAGTTTGTTTTAGAAGCTGAAAAAATGAAATTCAGATTCAGTGAAATTTTGTCTTAGCGTCGAAACAAAGATTGATGTGAGGAAACCTTGTGTAGAAATTAGCAGTGTTTTACAATTCGGCTCGTTACGCCGAGTTTTGATAGCATTCTCAAATGTCGTTGTGAACAAACAGTCTTGAAAGGGAGTTTGTCTTGTAGTTCTAATGGATAGAGTTCACTGGAAAATGCTAATTCTATAAAATTCGTACAAACCTTTTTTCGGATTAGTGGACATGATATTCGACTCAACCAGGTTCTTAATATAACTACATCGAATCTGTTTCATGTTCTCATCTGAGGAGATTTGTCCAGTATGCCTAAGGTAGTTGTCGAATTGATATTCCTTCGTAATGTATCCGGGATCGCTAGAGCATGAGTGGTAGAAGGAGTACAAAACAATCATTATCGACTTGATCATGATGAAATCAAAGATGAGCACATTTTCAATCTTGAAGGCAATGTAGACAAAATAGGTGAGAATTATGAAGACTTTGGAGAAGATTGCCGCACTGAACAGTGAAAGCATCTAGAAAGTACATTCATTAATGTCTGTATTTTATTGAAAATTGGCTAATTATTCTTGAATTAGATGAAAGCTAATTCTTTGATATTTATTTTGAGAATATGCTATTTGTTAATGTTCTAAGCTTTAGGGATGGTGTAGTGGATTGTTCCCCAAGTCCTATAAATATGAAATCTCAAATGACTTGGAATCGATTCCTGTATCCTCCCTGCTCGAAACGAGTATACCCTCATGTGAACCTGATGACTCTACTATGAAACTCAATTCAAAGAAAGAAAACTTGATAAAATTTGGCAGATTCCAATCTACTGAGAATTCCTCTGTGGATTTATTGATGATGATTTTGATGCATTGAATATTCAGGTAGAATCTCTGTTGTGTAGAGATAAGTAAAAATACTATAAAACTCGTTGAGTGTATTATTTTGACTAAAGGCCTCTATTTTTGTTATGTTTTAAGGCTAGTTTTCTATTGATAATCGTTTTGTACAATTAAGATGAGTAGTTACGGCAAATCAGACCTATTTTCCATCGAAATTTTTTTATTGTCCTCTTCATAGCTGGAGAAAAAAATGAACGCATTTCAGCGTTTTAAAAACTAGACAATTCTATAGAGAAAAATTAATTTTAAGTCATTTGGATAGCTCTAATTATTAGTAGATACGAGGATACTAAGGCATTTTCAGCCTCTTACCCAGGTACACCCGGGTATATAAAAACTGAAATTTTTTAAATTTTTGCTTCAGAATAATTAGTGAGGTAAATTCGAGAACAATATTTGAATGAAGATTTTTTTTTAATTTTCCTCAGTTTAAAAGTTAAGAAAAATATTTCAACTTGGTTTTCTCGGAGAACCGTGAATTATTTTGAAATATTTTCTTTGAATCAAAAAATACTTGATTCTTTTATTCTACCTATGATTGATGTATAGTTAGATAGCCAATAAAACAGGACGTTCCAAGAAAAAGGCCTAGAAAAATGCGGTCTCGGAGAAGACAAGATTAATGCCTTGTTATAAACCCTCTCTAAAAGTCTAAATATTCCATCGTATATGATTGGCTGATTGACATCTCCCGATGAAATTAGAGAACACTCTCCAACTCATTAGATGTGATGTTTTCATTATTCTATCTGTCTCTACAGACCTGTATTGACTAAATTTTATAAATGAGCTTGATTGAATTTTATTGCCTTTTCGATGCTCTCATTAACTTTGTCAGCTTGCTTTAGAGAAATTCACAATAAACATCTCTAAAACATCATTGCATCCTTAGAAGCACACATCTCATAAACTAAATACACTCTAGGGACTCCTAACAGCTTAGATGTGTGCTGCTCAATCAAACTAGCAGAGAGAAGCTCTATTTGGAATGATTTTGAAAAGTGCAACCTCTCAATGATCTTGATCAATAGTTGGAAAATCAATGAAATTTCTGAGAGATACAAGAAATCACACTCGTGAAATTTTTATAGAAAAATGGAGATTTAAAAATAATAAATTTCTTCAAATCTCTAATTTGAATGAAGAAAATTCACCACTCAATTGACCTTATGTTGAATGTATTGAGAGCCTTGAAGAGCTTATGCTAACAATGCAATGCTCAATGTTGATTCAGTAATAGGGTCTTCCTATTGCTGAATCATTAGAATACTTTCAAGTTGAATGAATATAAGTACAATAGAGTGGTATCAAATAAATATTTTATTTCTATGACAACCGACTACAATTTTTTGATTTGAATCAAAGTATTATCCCATAAAAAATGTGTTATGAAATATAAGTGGACTATTTACTTTCTAACCTAAGCTATGTCTGATCTGATTGTTTCAAACTAGTCATTCATACACACACGTACAATGAACACAATGATATCTTTTGAAAATAACTCATGCATAATAGTTATTCTCGCTTCTCATTGGTTGTTGAGGTGTGAGAATCTAGAGATATTGTCAAAATTACTAAATCTTTAGAAGAGCCACAAGAAAGGCATTTGCCTATTTCATTCTAGACATATTCAAATACTGGAATTACGATATTTTTGAAAAATAGCATTTGGTAGCCCTTGTAGATTACATTTACGAATTGCATTATTTCATACATCAATACATACAATATTCGTAACTAGTGGGACATTTTTTAATTACCCCCAAATTAGGAATCAAATGTCCCGTTTCAATTATTTCTTTCTTTAATCTTCTGTCATACACAATATGTAAACTTTCTCAACTAAAGATCTTTCATAGATTTTCGATCATAATATTAGGTTGTTTTTTGAGTTTGTTCATTTTTTTCAACCTCAGATTTCTAATTAAAGTTTTAAAAAAAACATATTTTAGATAAAAAATTCTCATCAATATAGAAATATTCCATTTCGAATCAAGTACTTTCAGAACTAAAATTTCGAGAGATAATGCTTTATCTCTTTAAAAAGCAGTATAATGCCACAAAAAGTGCCGACGAGATATGCGATACTTTTGGAAAAGACTTAATTTATTATGAGCTTCTCAAAAATGGTTTAAGAATAAACTCTGATGTTTATTGTACTTACGGCCGGCTATGGCTCTAAAACCGAAGAATTTTTGAAAAAAGGCATAGAAAAGCTGCCAAATCGTTGGCATAGATTCTAATGGAAATTATTTTAATGAATAAATATAAATTTAAGTAGTATTTAAATCAATTTTTGTTTTTCATGAAAATACGAACGAACTTAAAAAACAACCTAATATTACTACCTTGCAAAAAGAATAAGTTTATTGGATCTAAATTTATCCTAATGTAGAATTTTAATAACAAGATCGGTCAAAACAGAGGTCAAGTCTGAAAGATTTTTCAAGATCAATATTTTTTCCTGCTTCGAGAATTTCATCAGAAACCTCACATAAATATTAAATATTCTGAATCTCAGAAAAATTCTCTTTCACACGATAATACAGGTTACAACATCATTTCTTTCGTCCGATACAATAAAAGAATGAACTGATTTTTCAATCGTTTAACTCTCAGTTGATAGATTTACGTCTTAAGAATACCTTGCCAATGCGTATTCAAGGAAATATATTTCAGATAACTTATTTTCAACTAAGACAGGTCAGGAATAAGAATTAGCAACTCTTGCATACCGAATATGTAGCAAAGGGCGTTGTGTGAGACATTCAAATTTGGGCGCCAAATTTACACTGAATGATTTTGTGAAAATTTTGAACTTTTAAAATTCTATAACTAACAGCGAATCATGTTACTCGGATAATCTTTAGTTTTCAGAAGGTAGACAATTCTTGGTTCAGAGAGACTAACAGTGTCATAGATTTAAACACTCTTCTCAATAGAGCCACACTCAAAAAAGATTTCATAATCTTTTCATGTGAAACGTCTTAATTAAATATTTAAATAAGCAATCACTACTTGTTCAATAAAATCTATAAAGATTATACTTTTAATTATTTTTCGATTATTAGAGTTCTTAAAATAGATTTGCAATTGGTCCCCATTAGTTTTGGGCAGCCACAGCATGAGGTTAAATATAGAAATGTATTCTAAGAGAAGAATGATATAAAAGGAATTTTGAAGCTCTTCTAGCAAAAGAGTTATTAAAATGAATTAATTTGTGACCAACCTGCGCTTTGTCATTGTACATGATGTTGAGCAGACGTCTCAGATAGACTTGCGCCAGCACTATAACGCAAGCCTTGATGATGAATGACATGATAGATCCAAAGTATTGACTGAGATCAACACTCAAAACGAGAGCTAGACCAAAGATCACCAAGGGCGGGATGGCCATTGACAATTTGGCACTCGTTTCGTCGTCAATGATTTCATCGCGCTTGGAGTCTTGAAAGGCCAAGAAGCGCTCATTGTAGATGAAGCCCTTCTTGAGAGCTTCGAGCCAGCGATTTCTGCGAACCGAGGGGCCGAGGAGTTGGCCGCGCTTCACAGCGAAAGCTCGCACACGATCGGCTAGCCATAACACTTTGACAACTTCATATGGAGCTATGCGGTCGGTGTTTGAAATGGTCCAGTTCATGCTCTTTTTGGCTGTTAAAAAATCAATATTATAATTAAGGTCCATTTTTTAGATCGGAAATCTAATTTTAAAACAGAATCCATTTATAAACCTTCAAGTTAAATTTGATCAATGAATGATTTTGGAATAGAGAGGCTTGTGATTTGCTCTACTTCTGAGTAGCTCAAATTATGTATAGACTATCATGTATAGACCTTGATTAAGACCTCTAAATATACTCTTACAGACTCTTATAAAACAAAATCTGTAATCTAAACACTTGGGCATTGTATGATTTTCACTAATTTTTCTTAAATCTAGAGTCGAATTGTTGATAATTATAGATTGAGATTCGACTGTTCTGAATATGAAATTACTTTCTACTTAGGATGCAATGTTGAGCAGAGTTGCAAGATTAGAAGGGAAACATGAAAGAATATTTTTGTAACATTAGTTTAACAAAATAGAATTGTATGCAAGAAATAATTGGAGCACCAAAAAACATAATCTAACACTGTAAGTAGGCAGTGAATTAACAAGAATAGTCTCTTCGTGGGATTCAACGAGTTTGTTTTGTGTAAATGGGATTTCTTGAGAAACATTTATTTTTCAAAGAATATTTATAAATTACAACTTGTGTCCCACAGATGCGAAAAGGCTTCAACTGAATCTACAGATATTTGCGTTCTCCGTTGTTTGAGAAAACTACTCGACAGATTTTTCTCAGTTGGGTTTTCATAAAAAGATTCAACTTTAGGGCGAATAAAATTAACGTCTTTCAGTCTACTCTAGTGTATTTCTAAGCACCTTTTGTCCATCCCCAAGTCCTATAAAAATGTCATTACCCACATATAACACAAACTTGTTGCCACACATTGTAAATGTTGGAAGGTTTTCCATTTGAGAAAATTTGAAAATACAGGATCATAGAGTTCCATATTTAATCCTTCATAAATTTGAAAAAACATAGTTAGAAAGAAAAAATCTGGCTCTTTTATCTTTTCAGGCGTGAAAAATCTGAAAAGTCGGAGTTTAAAGAGTCCGAAAATTAATTTTAAAACTGCTCTGATTTTTACAAATTTAATCCAGATCTGAACGAGGTTTTGTCGAAAGATAATTCTCTCGATTCAAATTTTCGCAAAATTACCAACTTTTAAACCAAGAATTTTACATAGAACTGGTTTCATGGGTTTTTAATTTATTTTTTTTTCTGAAAGCTTTATCGCTTTCGCTAATGAGAAAATCAAACGAATTTTATGGGGATAATTTAATAAATGTTGCAAAGAGCATTCGTTAGTTTTGTGTAGAAAATGTGAATAAATATTGCCACACATTTCAGATTTCTATTCAATTTCCAAACAGGGAAACATTTGACATACTCCTAAGTTTTTCTACTTGTAGCGCGAGGGTTAAATATGAGAAAAACGATGGCTAGCAATATGTACTGATTGCAGATGCATACAAAGTTAATTTGGATTATCGAAACCCATGGAGAGTCACTGGTTATCAAATCAGTCACAAAATGAGTAGTTCCTTGTGTCCTACTCTTACTTAATTTACTTAAGATAATCCGTTTTTCTAGGAACAATCGAGCATCGAAATGAGACAAAAAGGTGAGTCAACTTTGAAGTGAGTTGAAAATGTAAAGAAACTCACACTCCAGTAGTTCTACAGCTTCCAGATTCACCTTTTCCACAGCATAATGACCAGCGGTGTTACCATTCGCATCCTGCAGGTTCAAGTCAACATCTTCCCAATTCACAATCAGCCTTAGGCAACTTAGAGTCTGAGAAGAGCAGAACATGCAGCATAGCATTAACGGCGTTATCCGTTCCGTTGTTGTGGCACTAAGGAAAAATAATAATTTTATAAATTGCGAATTAGTTATTTGAAAGTATTCGATTAATTGATTTATAGTAAATTATTGCAGATTTTCTCAAGATAAACAATTCTGACTAGTATCAAATAACGGATTTGAATCAGCTCACCAATTGATATCCATGTCTAGAGATAACAAATACAAGACAATGGAAACATATCCAGATTGCACAGCTACATGAAGGCAGTTCAAACCTCCCTTATCACGAATATCAGGATTAGCTCCGTGTTTAATTAATAGAGCGGCCATGGTTAAATGATTTTGTCGTACAGCCCAATGCAACGGTGTTGCCTGTAGATCCCCGCCAGCTCTATCGACAAGGGCTCCCTTTTGCAATAAATACAAGACAATGGCTCTCCTATTGTTAATAGCAGACCAATGAAGCAGTGATACGCCTTCAGAATCGAGATCATTAGCGTTTAGACGTTTAGTGGGATCTTCATGTTCGATGAATTCGATGACTCTTGGGAGGACACCATATTGACAAGCCTTTACAATGTCATAGGTTAGGGGATCTTCTTTTTCTGTCTTGTCAAGACTTGGCTCCAGAGGATAGGGCGGGTTGTTAATCTAGAGGTTTTTATTGACATAATAACTAACCAGACTCTCCATGATTTAAGGAATTGTATTTGGCTAGAGTGGTTATGTTTTACAGCATTAAATGTATTGAGGGGTAATTAATATCACAAGAAAATTGTGATTATTTTGGTATTATGGATTTGAAAACTGACATTGACAAAACACTTGAAACTTTCAAAACATTTTTGTTTAATCCGTACAAATACTTAAAATTAAATTGAGCAATGGAAGACCGTCCTTCTAGCTCAAAAAGAATTTCTCTTGATCATGATAGCCCTAGTTTCTCGCAAATATCATTACAAAATTGATTAAGTGCATCGCTTGAAGAACCAAAGCTGTCGGTCTATGAAGATTTAGTAGTTATTTCATAAAGTTAATTAAATATTAACGTAATTATATTAAATTAATTTAGGTTTCACAAATGAATCTAGATATTTCCACTATTTATTCTATTGTTATTGGCATGGATAGCTGGAAAGCTCCTTCAGATTTGCATTACCTTGGTATAAATAAACAGGTACATAAACAAGGATTTTAATATTCGTATTCTTACACCAGTTTTTGACGTAGTATCAGAATCAAAAACTGGTGATTATTATTTTCAATCTATTTGTAAATTATTCCAAAAATACAGCTTTTTGTATAGAATCCCTTATCGTTTTGCTGTCAGTGACGCTGAATCTAGCGTTGTATGTGGTCTAGAAATGGCCAAAAAAACCTTATTAATGAGAGATTCTATTGTATTAATCATAACATTTCCCTTATTCTTAAGTTCAATTTTCCCCAGATTTTGAAAAACTTATTAACAGAATTTATGCAACAATTGTTTTTTTCAAATCTTTCACACATCAAAAACCCTTTTCCCAAATATGTAAAGAAAACAATCTCCCCAACATCTTCATTGAAGGTGTTAAGACTAGATGGCTTTTTGAAATTAAAATGATGGAACGGATATCAAAACTTAAAAACGTGATACTTCTTTATTTTAATTCCAATGATACTGTAGAATCTACAGTGTAGATACTAGCGGCTAGTATTACTAGCCTGATCTGCAAGAATGATTTTATTATATTAGAAGACATTCATCCTGTTTTTAAAACATTTTTGAATTTTCAACAATAACCGAAGAAGAATATTATGTTGCAATCGACTTAATATTACCTCCATTACTTTTCCTAAGTAAATCTATTGAAAATCGTTTGTCTCAGCCAATTAATATAGTTTCATTTATTATTATAAAAAAATTTGGTATATTTTTAAATAACTCCTTCCCTTCCTGCGGCCATCACAGTTTTATTTTCATGTTTTCTAATTTCCTATCTCCGCTATTTCGTGGTTCCCTTTATGATAAAAATCCCCATATTCTGGAAGTTTACGAAAGATTCATCTACACTGATCTATTTATTTTCAAATAAAATTTTTTATACATAAATAATTTATTTATAGCTGCAGAGTCATACCCCCAATAATACATGCAGATAGTTCATACATAGATTTTGTAAATGAACTGGTTCGTGACAGTGCCGTCTCTCCCGGTGGCGTTCGATGTGAAACAACTGTAATGTATGAGATCAACGAATACGTGAAGCTAAAGCATTTCTTCCAAACGTCTCAGACAACGCTGGAAATGTGGAAGACGATTTGTGCAACTTTCCCAATTCTCTCAACGGTTGCTCGTCTGTTCCTCAATATCATGCCCTCGAATGCTTTCACGGAGCGTCTATTCAAAGATGCAAAACACATTTATAACGATAACATGTTGGAGAATACACATGCCCTACGCGTCTTGGTGAAGAGATGGCAAAGATGTTCAGAAGAACCTTTCAAAGTGAGTTATTATTTATTATATAATTATCAAATTTTATCATTA
>JJOG01006074.1:0-29518 GCA_000715275.1 Gyrodactylus salaris
AATATACTCTATTTAATTTTCCATAACAACTTAAAAAGTTTTCTAGACCGTTAAGTTCTAATTAAGAGACAGAACACATATTTACCTAATATTTAGTCAAGAAAATATAAAAAAGTGTAAAAAAATTAAAATGAAGTGAATATTATTTTTATCACAGACTTCGGTAATGTTATAAGTTCCCTCTAGTTTACTACAAGTTTTGGAGTCCAATAATTGTGAAATCCAACTTGTAAAGTGTATACTAGCTTAATAAGCAAAGAAAACATATTCTAACAAAGATTCTTACCTCTCGAGATTTTTTCTGTCCTTTAAAGCTATTTAAGGCTGCATTTTTGTTGGAAAATGCTAATTTCTGAGCTCAAATTCTAATATATTTTGCTTGTCGTAACATTGATCATAGCGATTTTGTAGAGTGCTATATTCGGTGTTCAGTAGAGCGGGGCTTTTCTACTAAAAAGTATTTCTAGAATCATTCAGCTCTGTGTCCTATCAATTATGTTGAAATTGAATTCGAAAATAACAATTTTCTGAACTCCTCAAGTATGCTGCCATACTTTCAGCCATACTTTTGAGTTGAAAAACGACATTTTGTTAAATTAATCTTTCTCTCCTACACACTGAGTTTCATTGCTGAGTTTAAATAGAAGAGATTAGGTAAGTATTAGTACATACAAAGGTTCTTGGGATCTAATAAGGATCAAATCTGATAAAAACAAACCTTAAAAACCATTCAAGCTACTTCAAGTCAATCAACCAGGCATCTGATTTCTAACTTGGGAAATGAGAAAAACCATTAAAATAAGAGTTAACCACACGACGTAGTTAGTGTGTTGTTCCTTTGTGATGACCTGAAGAAATGCGCTCAAGTTTGTTCATGACAAAGCATAAAATACCCTCAGATGGAATGTAAAAATATACTCGCTCGCTCGATAAGAATATTATGTATATTGTTTACAAAATCATTTTGAATCTTGAGATATCTCTGTGGTCGCAGTGTTTATAGAATCACTATCACTCTGCGTCCTACTTAGGCCAATTGTCCGCACATACGGCTGGCCTGCAATGTCCACGACAGTCTTGTAGTTCTTCCTTTTCTCCAGCCTCTCCATCTGGTACCCAGAGGGATTCACACGACAATTCGCCTCCAGCTGTCGCAACAACTCCCCTTCGGAGCTGGTGTCGCATTCGAGTATCGACGCCGCCCAGGCATCATCGTCAATGTAGTCGATTATCTTGAGACCCGGATTTATGAGGTAATTACTGTTCGACTTTAGCGAATCCTTATGATAGACACCTCCATTGGATGAGTTTCTACGAGTGTTCTAAGAGTGAAATGGTTTTTACATCTTGACCCAAGAATAATCGATGATGTAGCATTTTCATGTTAATGCATTCATTTATGGATATTAACTCATGCATTTTAATGAGATAGAGAGAAATTATTTCATTTTTTAATTTACTACCATTCATTGAAGACACATTTGTATTTTGAGTAAAGAATTGTTTTCTCTCAATAAAAATACACAGCGATATCAAATAACAATGTGTACATATAGTATGACAATATAAATTTGTTTGTATGTGTATAGTCGATAAGCAGTGTTTATGTGAAAAATTACAGCAGAATTCTAGCAAAAGTTACTAGGTAAGGAAAAGAGAGATGGAGAGAAAATCCCTAAAAGTACAAAACTATTTCAATGCAAGTGAAACGTTGAATGTATCCATTAATTTAATTCATTATACACATCGCCCAGAGGTGAGTGTTTAGTAAAGAGTGTTTACCAAACCCAAGAGGAGAACTTTTTTGTAATATACAATGTAATATTATTACAAGTTCAAAGTAGAACACTTACGTTAGATATAGATCCTTCAGTGTTTCTATTATAGATTATAGGATTCTTTTCATCGTCAGTACTTTCGCCAGCTGTAGTCGATGTATAGGTGTCTGTGGTGACAGTTCCCGAGTCAAAGTTGATCTGATTGCACAATTGTTGAAATTTAGTATAAAAGGGATCATTCGGGTTGGGAATGCCAGAGGAGAGGTTGACTGTCACTTGGTGTAGGAAGTCGGATGGGTAGGTTGCCTCCTTCCGACTAACTCCTATCCTCGTTTCATCTGGCAATATGAACTCGCTGTGATACTGCCTCAGGATCCTCTTGCCAAGGACGCATGTCGAAGATACTGTCTCTGAGGTTGCCTCCTTGAAGGATAAGTCCTTATCGATGATGTAGTTATCATTACTGACCGCTGGGCTATCTGTGCTATCTAGTATTACCTCTGTCATTATTGTACATTAGGACTAGTAGAGATTCCCAGAAATGAAATCTCATGAACGAATAAACATTTTAATTGACGTTGAACAGCCAATGAGAGAAGTTGGTATCTTTTATTGGATGAATTGTGAAGAAAATAAAGTAAAATAATAGTTGAATAGACAGAGCATAGAGAGAGAAAATACAAAAGGAATTTATTCCCTTCTTTTTGACGTTGCTGTTACTATTTCATGCCAAGTCATTTTTTTATCTTGATTGCACACGTGGATTTAGGTGGAAAAAAATTGCCCCGAATCCAGGGCCCTTCCGGTGCACTTGTCAAGGGGAGAAATATCAAATTTGAAAAATAGTCTCTCTTTAAATACTGTTGAGGAAGGGGGAGATGAATAACTTCTAAATTTAGGATCTCGTGATCAGGAGTTAGATTATTATTTTTCCATCTAGAATCCATTTGTTGATGTAGAATATCATGAATACTCCTGAATAATTAATATCTATTTTTTTTTCAATTAGACACTCTGTGTAGGAGGTGAAAACGAGAAAGTCAATGCATTTTTCCTTGAAATACTTCATTTTAAAAAATTTCTGTTATCTCAGGGACTGTTAATCCCAGAGTTGAGTTTCTAAAGCAGTTTCTTTCCTAGAATTTGAGTTCGAGTCACAGATGGTCTGATGTTTCTCTAGATTGAGAAAAAAGTCCTATAAATATGATACCTCATATGGTGCGGGTTCGATTTCGGTCTCCTCCCTCCTTGAAACAAATTTACTTTGTAAAATAGTTTCAAACCTTCTTGCCCTCGCGTGAACCCGAAGAGAGTTAGACTCGGCTATGAAACTCAATTCTAAGAGAAAAATGCAGGGGGAAGAAAATAGTTTTTATTAAATAAAAAATATAACATTGAGAAACATATTCATTTAGATTTACATATAGACTGAATTGTATAGGTTTTAATGACAATAGGAAAAAACAATATAATTCTCACCAAATAACTTAATACTTAATATTCATTTTTTGTTACACTCCCTGGGATTGGGCGAATAGAAGATTCATAAAAGAATAACTTTTTCGTATACTCAAAAAGGCGCTTTCTTATTCTGATTGAGAATGGGTGTAAATTTGAGACTCTTCAATTGGTCCCATCGATTCGGCTCGGAAGGGCGCTGTGGAAGGCTCCCATTCATCTGGCTCATGGGATAGTTTCTACTCTGATCTGTCATGAAAGCGTCATTATTACCGTTCATGTGCGCAGAGGTTGGTGATTCAAACATGTTATTATTTCCGTTATGTACGAATTGTGTACCTTGATAGGGATTTGGGCCCTGAAACCAGACTGGACGCGGCTTATTCGGGGTCCAGCTCGAGGAGCGAGACTTGTAGTTTTGATTGGAATTGACATCACTGTTCGGTGTAAAGTTTGAGTCGTTCTTGGGGTCATTGTAGAACATGTCGGACCTTGAAGAGTGACGCACATTTGGCATGTGATTACCTCCAACGTTCATGCCCTCATTTAACTATAGTGATTTTTGATGAGAGAAAATTCTTATTCAACAACATTTAATTATCATCTTACCGGCACAGGTTGAGAGATGGGATTCATAAGGTTCATCATGTTTGATGAGTTATCTGGAGGGAGGAAAATAATTTTTGTCAAAATACAAATAATGGGAGAAAATGTTGATATCGCTTCAAACAGTGATTATCGATTTTCTTCCCCAAATTGAGAGAAAAATGACTGTTTGCACTTTTCACGAGGTTGATAAGCGTTATTACGTATTAAATATTAGAAATTCTCGTTAAAATGTAATTTATTACCCCCACCCCATAGAACGATTCGTATTTTTCTAAAAATATTTTAATTTGATTTCCACCCTCAAGTGAATTCAAATTTGAAATAAAATAATCATAAAACTTGAAATATTTTTCCTTATAGTTGAACATTTTAATGCAAGCTTAATCTTGAGGATAATTTTATATTTTTTTATTTATTGATTTAAATTAATTATTATCAGAAAAAAAATATTTCTATTAACCTTTTATCACATCTCACTAGAAGGCTCATAACACCAACAAAAAGAGTGATAGGAATATTCGAATGATATTATTTTCGCACCTCAATACTATTAGGTTTCGAAAATACAGCTGTTTGAAATTTGCGGGCGAAATAATTTGATTTTTTTTTCAAAATTTCGAATTTTATTAAATCAAATATGTCTACGGAATTTGCCTAACTTATTAAACTGGAAAAGAATTCTCAAATTTTAAATTTTTCCTACGCTTGGGCCTAGGAGGGATCAACACACTTTTTGACATAACGATCTTCACTGAAAGAGTTTTTTTAATCATTTCTATCTAAGGAATTGTACGAAAAATTCTAATTATATTGGTTTTATTTTTTAGATCACCATACCACGAAGCACCGCCAGATTTGCATGTTGTATAACAATTGTCGTGGGGCATCAAAAAGCCTTTACAAGGTAAAATCTAGAAATGTTCGTCTAGGCACGATAAAAATCTAAAAATCACAATGCAATATGGAGACAGGTTGCTGATGAAACATAAAAATTTCTCCATGTGACTCTCTCGGTAATTACTGAGCTAATAAAGAATTGCATAATCCCAAGAAATTTCTCAATATTTTAATCCTCACCAGAGAGGGGATTACTCACAGATATTTCCATTTGAAGTTTTGACATTCTTCGCCAGATGAAAGAGTTCATCTTCGATTTTCGAGAATCTATTCTGCTGTTCATTCGGGCTCCTCTTCTCATCGACATGCTCAGCGTGTGGGCTGTTCATCATTATATTCGTGAATTGTTGGGTGTTGTTCTGCGGAGTAATCTGGCCGCCAGAGAGTAGAGTGTTGGCGAGTGGTGTAACATTTGAGCCAATGTTATTACTCGGAATATATGGGACAGGGTTATTCTGGCACATGTAACTATTCAGAGAGTTGCGTAATTCATCATTTTGCATACTCAAGAGCTGGTTGTTGTACTGGCTGGCATCTTGAGCCTGGTGGGGAATTTAGATGAAGATGTTAATATATGCAGTTAAAGATAAGACTTAGAAATGCAATGAATTTCGGTAACTCGATTAAATTTCAATTTTGCAGAGTTTAGAATGAAATACACTTTGGACGATTATCATTGGCTGTTTTAATTTTTAAATCTAACAAACCAATGAGAACCAACCAGTTAATTACATGAATAAAGGTTGATAAATCTTTTTGAGCCATAAATAGTACACAAATTGCAGTGTATGAATTCTTACCGTAAATAAAAAATGACAAAGTATTTTATCCCAAGATCTGACAAAGAGTAAACGATTCTCTTGTATGGCTTCAGATTTATCATCTTCCAATGTTGTATGTTCCTACCAGGCAAGACTGCGTGACTAGACTTATTTTTCGAGTTTTATTGAACGACTTAACTTTGAAATGCAATGCAAATTTTAGATTAAATTATCTTGAGATCAAACAAATTTTGCCTAGATCTGATTGAATTATCTGCTGTCTATTGATTTGCAATGCCTGATTTCTGAGAAAATATCAAGAATTTCCATTCTATCGATGGGACATCAAGGTTAGATTACCTTTATCGAGAGATTATTTTGAGATAAAATGCCGAAGCGTTGGCAAAGTTTTAGAAAAAACTACTTTTCTACAAGTATTGTGGTGAATCTCAAGTCTGATTTGAAAAAAAAATTCTTTCAAATTCGAAAAAGTTGATCGATAAAATTAATTTCTCGAAATCCTTAATTGCTTCAGGAGAATCTTCAAAGGAAGTTGAAAACCTTTTACAATATACTTCTTCTCTGTAATGCTTTGTGAATTCAACACGACATTGGTGGGAGTGGGGCTTATGAAACTCACTGTAAAGTTGTTTGCAAAGCTATCCAAGTTATTCATAACACTCATGGGACCTTTGTTATTCAATTCAACTAGGCCGGCTGCGGCTAGATTTTGTTGGTTTGCTTCATTCATAGAGTCTGGAAAGAGAATATTTCATTTAAAATTCATGTCGGGAAGACATGTTAAAATATGATGGTATCGAGTTATATATATTTATTGTTTTTAGTGAAATATGTAGTTATTCTAATATAATAAATTAAAACACCACTATCTAACCACTGGCTGTCTGTATCAACTTTCAGGTGTTCGAATATCCATGTGGAAAACGAGAAAATTAGCCCGGGGGAGTACGCATTCCTTCTAGAATGTCGACCGACATCAACTGATGTTGAGAGAATATTTTCAAAAATGTGCTATTTTTTTAATAATCATACTGTCTAATAATCTTGCCAATTATTCAATAAATAAGACCAACTTTTAATAATTTTTTCTAAAATGGAATTTTCGCACTTTTCTATCCAAATAAAATCATTTTTATCAAGGGACTATTTGGGTTATTCCCGATCAATCTAAAAGTTGGCTGTTTCAACAGTTATGCGTGGTATCAAGGGACTAAAGATGTTCAGCATTTAGGCGTACACAGAGTACAAAAATTCTCATAGGGGGGAAATGCTCTTCAAAGAATAATCTAATTTAGTTAACGAATATGCGTACACAATTTACTCAAGATAACTAAATTTAATATTGTATAAGAACGCTGTGCAATCTGATTATGATGAAGTCGTAAATTGTAAAATTCTTGCTAGAAAAAGAACTTTCTAAAATTAAAAAAATACAATTGACACACTTTAACTCTAAATTAGTACCCATATATTTCATCTCATGGTGGGAGAATCGAGACGATTCTCATTGGCTCTTTTACTTTTCTAATTCAACAAGCCAATGAGAATCGTTCAAAAAATTATTTTATACCAAACCCTCCATACAAGAAACCAAGTTACCATCAAGTTTGCATCACAAGAATCAAAGTGGCATTTATTGTAAGCCCCTTTCATATGTTGTAAAGTCTCTAAAAACTCTAACTACTCTCCATTTAAAGATGGAGAATCATGAAATCTAGTTAACTCTGTTAACATGTTAAGGCTAATGAGGGGTGTTAATATTTCTAATGTTTATATAATAGTGACGCTATATTTGGCTGACTGAGTAAATTTAGATTGCCCATCGATTTCGCTTGGCTTAAGCCAGCTGGCTGCGTCTGGTTAACTTGCTGGGTCGCTTGTTGGACATTATTCTGGTTCACATGATTCATGACGACATGTTGATTCGAGGCTACTACCGGTTGCTGGTGTTGATTATCGGAGTTGAGAAAAACTGAATCAAACGTGACCGGTAAGTTTCCTACAAGTGGGTTATTCGGGTTTTAATAAATCCATCTTGAATGCCTCCATCCCCGTAATTTTAAAATTGGTCTCTCATTGAGAGTCCCTAGGCTCTAATACAAGCCATACGTTTTCTCACACAGGACATACAAGGGAAAAACATTATAAGATCTTTTGTTGATAAAATAATTTGCCTGTGTACTCTGAAAGTACTCCATGTGAGTAATAAAAATAAAAGACAATACTACTATGTTTTATGATAAAATCCTGTGCCTGATGATAATCTTCACTGATCTATCCTGTCTGTGTTAATACTTTTGAGTTTATGTCCTGTGTCAAGTGATAATAATCTAAAAGGCCTAATCTAAATAGCCAGACCGTATCTCTAATCTAGATTGATTTCAGGTCTACACTTTTAGATGTTTTTTTAATGAAAGTTTGACTGGGATTCGATAGGCAGGTAGAACAAAAAAAGCTTCTAAATCTCTGCTACATAACCTGGAAATGTATTATTTTTATTTGGAAAGAGTCAAAAATCTTGATTGATGGTCTTATCAAGAAACTAATTTAGCATGGAATTGTTTAAAATCCCATTGTTGATGCTCTACAGAGTTAGTGAAAAGAAAAAATATGAATCGAGTTTCCAACTCACTATTTCCTTGAAAGTTTTGATCCTGATCCGAATAGGAAGATCTGAAAAGGAACAATATTTAAAGATGCATTAGAATCCAAGAGAAAAAAAATAGATTTCCACAATCGATCGATAGATTTCCCTGTATCAATAATAGAAATAAAAAAGAGGGCGAATTAGACGATAAACAAGGATGGACGTATTATCCAAAAGGACAGAGAGAAGGGGAATACTGTCTTTAATAAAATTTATTTCACTTTATCAAAAAACTATAGATTCTGACTGGAGATTGATTGAACAACAGGGATACTAATGTCAATCTTTTCGAAGAAAAACAATTCCCTTCTGTCTCCTATGCACGGAAATGGATGCAACATATTTCCTAGATAGACTTCCACATGTTTA
This sequence comes from Gyrodactylus salaris, assembly GCA_000715275.1. Taxonomy (NCBI): domain Eukaryota; kingdom Metazoa; phylum Platyhelminthes; class Monogenea; order Gyrodactylidea; family Gyrodactylidae; genus Gyrodactylus; species Gyrodactylus salaris. The sequence continues at coordinate 8,541 of JJOG01006074.1, forward strand.
TATTTGTGGATATTTAGCTTACTTGCATATCAACTTGGGAGAATGAAGATATTTTATGTGAAAGTTTCAAGATCGTACTCTAATCGCTAGTAGAACATTAGGGAGATTGGAAAAGTCGAACCGTACGCTGTGTATTAGGGTACTGCTTTTTGAAATGAGATCCCGAGGAATCGCAATGTATATAGCTCAATTATATGATGGAGAACTAATTCTGAGGCTATTTCCATCTTTCGTGCGCTTTAAATCTTTCTATTATGGTCGAGACTCTGATGTGTTAAAAATCCATGTGCAAATAAATTCAAATGGCCGATTTTCTCGCTTTTTAAAGGCTACTGAATGGAAATATCGATATATATTCTGTTCAAGCAAATTATTCAGCTCCTAAAGATAATCAAATCTTTTGATAAATAGATTTCGAGATTCTGGCTTATTTTTTACTAGATATCACACATCAGTCACATCTTCCTAAAAAGAGGCTTTTAATTGATAAAGTTTCTTCTAAAGTATAGCATTTGTGATGTACTTCCCAAATATTACTCCCATCTCTCACAAAATCTTTAGATAGTCGAGAAAATCCCGGTTTAAGTTTTTGCGCAAGTTCAAATTAATACGTTTTTCATACACAATTTTTTTGGCCTGTTTCCAAACACCTAGAATAAATATTTAATATACAATTCCTCGTGATATCATGTCTAGATTACGATTGTGAGTGACCTAAAAGAGGTTAAATCAAAAAGGAGTGCCCTACTGTAAGGGTTACAAAAACGTATATTACACTCGGATTACTGTCTCTAGATTCATATTCTGTGTCAAGAGCTACTAGTTTTTCATTCCGAACAAGTCTTGGGTGAAAACGAGATTAAATCCGCTGTATTCTTTGATTTGAATAATCTTTTCCCGAAAAAAACGTGTCTACTCCCCACTCCAGCAGACAGTATTTCTGTGACTAAATAAATGAAAATTGAATAATATTCTCTCTTGGGAAAGGGAACCATTATTTTTATCCCAACTCTCCTTAATTAATATCCACATTCTACGTTGTTCTAGGGAAGATCCCTCATCTCTATAACTATTATATTAATTTGATTCTTCTTTCATAAGGGTTCTTGATAATCGTGTACTACTCTAGGACTTTTGCTGTTTGGATAAACAAGTCTCTGTTAAAAAATCTTATTTTTAAGACCTAAAACTCATAAAAATCCAGGCGGCATGTTTTTTCTTTGGTAGGCACTGAAATAAAGGTTATATTGAACTGAAAGCGGTGTAAGCAATTCACTAAGCAACTCACCCATTATAGGCAGCATTCGAGAAAATCTTATTCGACTGATATGGCGCGTTATTCACCATCCTACTATTCGTCGGCGTCTTTCTATTAAGTGAGTCTACTTCGGACTCTTGATTGTTAACATTTGGTTGTTGTTGAACTGTGAAAGGGAAATTATTTAGCCCAAAGATTCTTTATTTTTGCAAACAAAGTTGACAAGTAGAGTAGGAAAACATTATTTCTGGATCTGACAGTGTACTTGCATTAATTTTCCTAGTGGATTTATGATAAATTCTTACCGAAATTCTCCGAATTATTTTCATTAATCTTTGCCTCAAGATTCTGCAGTATGGAATCTGTAGTATTCATCTCTCCTTGACTGACTGGTCTTATGAAACGTCCAAGAAAGTATCTGAAATTTACAATTTAAAGTTTGAGTATTTGCAAATATAGGTTTACAACATATATACATGGTTTACAAAGGCGAAATTTAAGTATTTTATAGGCTACCTTAATTAAATTATATAAAATTGGGCACCAAAATGAGTTGGATAAACATTTCATGTCCAAAATAATAATGTTGAAAAATGATCTTAATTCATTGTAGAATGCAAAATTTTCTACTAGAAATCTCTACACAAGAATCCTTTTTTTATTTCCAAATGGATCCCTCCAAAGTTCATTCAGACTTAGGTTAAATGTTTGTTGGGTAAACAGGTGGCGGATCTGTCAATCTTCCCACCAAAAAGAAGAATAACCTTAGTTATCGATTAGATAACACACTCTCAAGCAGTTATAAAAATGCGGTCTCTTCAATGCTAACAAAATCTAATTTAATTTCATTGTCCACCTTCTAACAGAAGAAGTATGCTTGAAATCATAGATATTTTCCAGTGGATTCATCTTTCCACTCGTCCATTCCCTATAAGTGGATAAATAAATTGATGAAAAGGAAATTAGAAGACTTGGACGAGAGTATAGACCAGAAATCAGTTCAAGAATACATCGGGTTTTGTTAGAATTGGTTATGTCTACGGCTACCCAATGGGGTAAGTCCAGGTTTTTATTTCAAACTGCTAATTCCTACTATTGATGTAGATTACCGTTTCAGTAATCACATCTTATTCCATTGGATCATAGCAAGGATATTAGAAATTTAAAAATGTCAATTTTGTGAACAGACCTTATTAAAAAATCCAAATTTTATTCTGAAGGAATTTTACAAGCCATAGTTACGAGCAAAAGAAGAAATCAATGAATGGTTCATTGTTTACATTTTACTAGTGAAGGTTTAATCTTGAAAATGAAAAAAACCGTCATGTCCAAGTTTGAAAAATATTATTAAAAATCAAAATCTCTCATAATCGGATTTTAGTTCCTTCCTAATTCTATATTATAGAATCTATAATAAAAGTTTATTTGATAAGAAAGATTGATGACCTTATGCCATGAGAAGCAAGATCAGATCTCGTCAAATATTTATAGTATGAATCCTGATCATAAATTATTTCACAAGACATTTATTGAGCGTCTCCACTCCCACGAATTCAATAGCACAGAAATACAAACAGATTTTAATATGCAATTAGACATGTTAAACATTAATGACCAATTATTACTTACGCATCTGAAGATCTATTAAGGATGAAAAAAAATGGTAAATATTACCAGAGTACACGGAGAGAAGAATATAAGAGAGAGAAAACTCACTGTCCCACTAGAGACTCCTTCGGTATGGGAGACATTGATGGTTCATTAAAGGCTTGAATGCCCTTGTCAATAGACTCATTTTGGAAGCAGCGAATAATCTTTATCTGTCCAGTACTTCCGGATAAGTTGTTGTCAAACCTTTTACTCGACATGGACCTCAACCGGCCGACGTTGTTGGGCTTCTTATTCGTCTCAAAGACCTCGATGAGTTGACTAACTGGTTTCTTATTCTTTATCTCATCATCGACCGCAGTGCCGATATCCTTGCCCAGTGTGATCTCGTAGCTCCTATCTACCGGTTGGTAAATACTGCCCATTTGCTCATCCTGGCCCATATTAAAGTTATACTCCGGGTTGGCCCTCGCTTGGCAAAAGAGGCTGATGACGTTATTCGGATAAATGGAGTTGTTAATGGCCTCTTGGGTCTGATAGACTGGCGCACGGTTGTAATTGCACTGGCCTTGCTTATGTGGATAGGTCTCGTAGCTGCCGTGGTTGTTCAATACATTCCTCGAGCGATACCACTTTCCATCAATCATCTGCCAGAGTTCTAGGAAAAGAAACCATGTCAACAAATCCTAGCATAGGCGGGGTCATTTCTTACGATTTTTCTTTTGCTCAGAATTTTCACAAGACAGGCTCCTACGATGTGTAGAGGGTCCTTTGAGCTTTGATCTTCTAGGGTTTTGTTGGTCGTAGTTGATTTCGTTCATTGGGTCATAGTAATTTGGGTCGCAGGGGGGAATTTGGTAGTCCATGTTATCCATGGACTTTGATATTAGACTGGATTCTAAAACAGGAGACTTGATCAATTTCGAAAATACATGAGTTTGATTTAATTTAGTAGAGAAAGAGATTTTGAAATATTGTTGAAGTAAAAATGCTATATTTAGGATCGGAAGGCTTCAAAATGAAGAGAAGTCCGACATTTACTGCCCTGTAAATAACTTGAGAATAACCCTTCCAGACCATAAAGAAGGTCGGTGTTTTTTAGAAGTGAGAAACGATTCGATTTTGAACAACAAAAAATTTATAACAACCTTTGGTGGTCTCTGAATACAAAAATGTGCCTCTAGTTTATCAAATCACATTTTTAATTTTACTTGTGAGTAGTACTCATCCAAAAGATAATTGAAAATACTTTTTTCCGAAAGTAGTGGTCCACCGATCAGTGTTTCACCTGCTGAGAAATCAGAAAACGATAACTCTGGAGAAACTTTTGAGAAAATATTTTCAAATTACTGACTTTGTAAATTTATAATGCATTTGGAGAGGATAGGAGAGACCGACAATTTTGTAAAATTTTTAAATAGAATCAATTTTCTCCTATAAAAGTATCGCAATTATTGATTGGGAATGGTATTTATATCTAGTGACACTTGAGAATTGTTTCTTGCCCACTCCCTCTCTCAATTTACACGAGAAACATCTAACAAATTGGTTTATAATAATAAATTATTCCCACTTTTCTTAAATCAATACCTAACAGGACTAATAAGTGAATGAGGTCATTTAACTTCTCGACTCTTGTACCTTCAACCTCCAACTATCAACCCTTTAAGACCCGACTCTACAATTCAATGATAATTCCAAAAAAAATAGTTTGGGAGATATTCACGGTTTCTTTGAAAATAAATGAAGTCTTTTGCCTCTTTCAATAGAATTCACTCAATAAAATAGAATTATTATGTCTTGTTTCTTGTTATTCAAACACGGTTATACACTTTTGCAAATTTTAAGTCTTTTCAGAATTTTTCATAATTCGACGGCCAATATCTTTTTACAAATAAATGACTGAATAAACTAAAATATATTTCCAGAAAGCCTACAAACTCTTCTTCAAAATGATGTATTCAGGAGCAACACCGGGGTTAATATTACATGGTCAAGAAATAAACTTATTTTAGGAAATAATTTCAACATTGTTTCATGTATGAAATTTATAAAAATAAGTTGAAAAAAACTTGTAATAAAATCTTTCTACTCTTGAGAGAACCAATTACCAAAAGAGGCAGTAAATTTGGGAAAACACTCACGAAAGTTGTTCTCAACAATTGGCCTGTTCTCATTCTTATCAGACTTTGAACTGGTCTGTTGATCATAGCCCAAAGAGGAATGTGGCCTCGAATAGCTGAGTGGTAATCCAGTTTGATGGCTGGCCGGCTTCATGCGTCTTGGTTCCTCGAGTCCTCCCCTTTTGCGGATAATCATTAAATTGTATTTTGGACGAAAAACACCCTTATACTCACTCGCTCAATGGTGATATAATATCTGAGAGGTTTTCCTTCGCTGTCACGTTGTTATTCTGATTTGTGGAACAGTAGATTTTCTGTACCTGAGTCTTGATTGAGTCTAGAAAGGTTGAACGTGTGATTGTAATCCTTACATAATGTTCTTTTATCACTCTCGTGTGCTCATCAAAGAGTAAAGTTTCATATAATATTTTATATGAATCTCGTTTAAACTCATGATCAAAAATAGCTGTCACAACTTTGTGTAGAAAAAAAACAGAAAAATTCGTTAATTATCTCAAGTTATTTCTTGCGATATTCTCAGTTATCAATAAGAATTAGAACTTGCCTGCATGGAAAATTACATTTTCTCAGGTCCCCAAATTTTACGTATGAAAGAGTTCATCTGAAAATGAGAATTAAAATGAACCCGTTAGAGAATCTCTAATCCTCGTATTCTAACATTGGTCAAGAGAATATTATTCTTAATTTTCAGCTTGAATTCAGTGCGTATCCAAGGAGAAACATGCCGCGCCAAATTCATTTTTTCTGCTTATTTTCAAAGTAAGATTAATCGAATGAAATAAAGACTGTTTTAATACATTTTTAGAAAAGTTCTTTCATAATTTCACTACGTACAAGATTCTAGTCTGCGATCAAAATACTGACATTTTCAGTTGCTCTAAAAGGAGCTTTCTGGAAGAATTCGCAGAGATTACCATTTTCCATTAGTTTAACCAAGATATTTTGAGAATAAACTAAAGTGGGACAGTTATAAATCTAATCGAGATAATGAAATATGATAATTCCTCTGAAAAGAAGGAAAATCAGCAGTATATATATCCACTCAATGAATAAATACACATTAATCTTGAGATAAATGAAGATGTACTAACCAATGGACGTCTGATCGCTATGGAGGTTAGCCTCTATCCCCTTCTCCTCTGTGGTGGTGATCATTTGTGAGCGCTTTGGTGTCACCTCGTAGTTGGCATGAAAGTCAACAATGTTATTCATCTTCTTCATGTCCTGACAATCATCCCCGAAATCTCTATCGTGGCTGAAATGTTTAGTTATTCATCTCAAACTCTTTCTTAAATTATTCATAGACAAGAAAGGATTTTCCCTCCATTCTGAACAGAAATTAATGTGTCTGCTTGAGTAGCTTTTCCCTACTCTTCAAATTACTGAAAAAGAATTCTTCTTTTTGTAAAGTGTTTATGCAACGATAGTATATGATTCTCAAGACTAGTAGAGAATTGAAAAGTCCTAGATGTCTCAACTTTATTGAGCCAATATATTAATTAATAAAGAATAGTACTTTTTAAATATTTGAGAGACTTTTTCAAGACTTTTTTTATTAAATTCTTAGTTTAAAATCAAATTTTGAATAAAATCAAAAATTATTCAGCGTAAGATTTTGAGAGCACTTCAACATGTGGTTTTTATCTTTGGGAAATATAATTTTTTCTTCTTAAATGTGTCAAAGATCTTAACCCTCCTAGGCCCACAGTAACATTGTTGTAACATCTCACTAGAAGGCTCATAACACCAACAAAAAGACTACCAGCAACTAACTAAGGAAATGCTAGGCGTTCGAATAATATCACTTTCGCACCTCGATAGTATTAGGTTTCAAAAATACAGCTTTTTGAAATTTGCACGCGAAAATAATTTGAATATTTTTTCTATGAATTTTGAATTCTATCAACTCTAGAAACTGCTTTAACTTTTCTAATTCACACTCGAAATTGTTCAATTTTTTTCTTTTTGAAGATTGCTCATCGAATTATATGCCAAGGTGAAAAAAATTTCGAAATATTTAGAGGAGACTTTTTTTGAAGAATGTTAAAGACAGAAACTTATTAATCTGCAAAAGAATTCTCAAAATTTTAAGTTTTTCTATGCTTGGGCCTATCAGGAGGGTTAAAGTAATTGCATCACAAGGGAAGTAGGATGGTTAAATTACCCATCTCTTGACTCCCAATGGCTAAATGTGACTTATTATTTCTTGTAGTGTTTGTGGTTAATTTCGAATCAACAGCAACTCACTGTTCAGACGTCCCAGCATTATTATTACAATCCAGTGAGTTGAGATAACTCATGGGGTTTTCCTTTTGCATGAAATCCTTATTCTGCTCCGACTTGTGATTGTCGCAATAAAAGTACGGCGGCACCGGTATCGAGGTGACAAAGGGGCCATTGGACTTGGCCCGCTCATCGTCAATCTGATTGTACTTTTCCGAATAGTCGTTCATCTCCAGGTTTCCACAGTCCATTTGCATCTCGGAGGAGTTGTGAGCAATGTTCATCTTTTGTGTGGCCTCCTGAAGCCTATGGTAATTGAAGAAATATTGAAGAATATTTGATTATGTAATTAGGTTTAGCTCTATGTCCGAGATACTTGAGAGGTGGGCTGGTCAGCGAGAGACTAAGTGACTCTTGTGTGTGATTTTTAATGTGCTTATCAAATTACTCTGAGAAGAATTGATACACTTTATATGATTCTACAATTATCAGGAATGTGTTGTTTTGAAAATGTACTATTACTCTTCTCTTGGCAGGTTCAATCTGCTGAAATTTTACCGAATAGAGTCTGTTTTATTCTGCGATCTATTAGTTATTAATCGTTGATATTACTACTCAAAAGTAGTTACACTATATAGTTTGTAAATATTTAATTAAAATAAGGCCTACTCGTTCTCTTGATCTTCATGGCAACTCTCTGAGGTAACCACACATGTTTTATTCAGGCCTGCATTGAACTGATAGTTCTTTGGTGGTTGTGCTTTCGAGTGAATCTTCAGCGTTGAGTCCCCATTGTGGTCAACATAGCTATGATAAATTGAATTTTTTTTCATTTACAAATAAACTCTTAAAATCTCTAGGATTTTTCTAGGATATCCTGGCTATTCTTCGGCATCCTAGTCACTAAAAATTTCCCCAAGCTTCAGTGGAGAGGCCTACCTATTAATTTTATTTTCATCCTGAGAATTTTGCCAATCACCAGAAGGAGGATTCTCCACTCCCTCCACGTCGTCCAATTTTTTCATGGCTTTCATCTGATTTCTATTGGGACAGGAGCGTATGTCAGACGGGTTTTGGTCCTTGGTCTGCTGATCGATTTCATCCTCGATTATGACATCTGAAGCGTCAACTCCATCTATAACGGTGATGTTTGAGTCGCCTCCATTCACTGGCCTTATATGACTGTAATCCCACTTGAAAAAGAAAAAATCATATTACTTAGTAGTACTTGTATAATTTTTGTGACCAAAAGAATATTCTCTTTTATTCGGCATTAACATTGAAAAATATGTGAATAGGATTTTCAAATGCTTCAAAACTTGTGTGTGATTTCTATTGAGAAAAAGAGGATTTGGATTTGTAGAAAGGCTGAGAAAAGAGTTATTTCCTCCTCAAAATTTGGTTGATTTTACAATTTACAAATTTCTTCATAAGCAGATGATATTTTTCCTGCTTTTGTCAAGAATTTGCGTACACAATTTATACAGAAAAAAGGAGTGGTCATTCAAACTCCAACATACCAATAGGCCATCACTGTCCTCTTCTCCGAACCTCGTCTTGCCCTTCCTCTCTAGACTTGGAGTTTGATTTTTCGCCTGATTTATATACTGCACCCGTACAGACTCCTTGGGATGAGATAGACCTCTAGGCCTACTCGATACTTCACTTTTGAGTTTATTTTCCGGAGTGCTGACTTCGATTTGGGAGATATTCTCTCTCTTTGAAGCTCTCAGGTTTAAACTGCAATACTGACAAGGGGTCTTGGCGATTATATCTTGCTCCAGCTTTATAAAATATGAATCCAATCATTAATGGGACGATAAGTTAGTTTAGAGGGGAATCTGTATTCATAGTAAAACTTAAACTGGATTATCTTTTGATCGAAAAAACCTCGCTCAGATTTCAAAGTGTCAGAGTTTATGTGACACCAAGGGGGTTGATAAGGAAATTGATAGGCTCAACACTAATTTTAAAAATTTATCAAAGACTCTACTACTTACTCAACAGCCAATGAAATTCTTTAAAAATATTCATTGACCGATTAAATTTTTATTTCCTAAAATTAGCCTGCACGCTGATTTCTTTGTCACTAAACCATGAGCAGATACGTGCAATAATTGAATTACACTTGGGAGAAGAATCTCTGTTAGACTATCATTAATACATGTGATGAAATGAATTTTTTTATCTTGGACCGCTGTTATTTATTGGAAAAACTTGTCCCTTTTGAGAGTAATCTTTGATTATCAAACGTACTCTTGAATATTTTTGTCTTAAATTTCAAGTCAATTCATTCTTATCAGTTCAAAGGGAAAATCAAAAGATGATAAGATTCACTGCCTACTAATTTAATATATTGAATTAGCGACCAAGCCCTTGGTCACTATGGAGGGTAGACTCACAATGAACGATTGATTAATATACTCAGATAAGCGATTTAGATTGATTCTTTCATTAGGCAACCTCTTGAGGCCATTATTAACCGCCAACTCGATCGATGGAGGGATGTAGAATTGATTCTCAGACTTGCAAGTCTTGTTCATCTTGTCCGCAGTGAGAAAGTGTTCTGTCAAGTCTTCGATATTTTGAGGAGTATGCAAAAACTCTATGGGATTAAACATCTCCTGAATGCAGCGACACAACATGAAGACGTCGCTACTGTTCTTGGGGATTCCGAGATCCGATTTCGAAATAATCTTTTCGATATCGGCCAGGGTTAGATTCGAAGATTTCCTGGCTGCCTCCAATAACAGCTCTGGCGGCATCCATCGGCCTAGACTGTTGAGGGGGAGTCTGGAGGCGTAGACGACTGCGTAGCAGGACTGGCTATTCTCAACAGATCGACCTGATGATCTAAAAGAATGTCAAGTTGGAAATTGTCGGAGAATTTTCCAAAAAACTTACCCTATGGTTGCGTGCTCGAAATTGCCCAATTTTGCAGTTTCAATGTTGATAAGGTAGATGGAATGCGAAGTGACGTTACAATGGATAATATCGCTCTTGTGAAGGAACAACAAGGCCTCCGATATTTGCTTAGCAACTTGAAATATGGAGAATAGAGGAAATTTATTGAGCTGTAAAAAAAAGAGGAAGATTATTTTGATTCAAAATTGAAAAGCACTCTTTCACGTACATCTGTATGAAGGAAGTGGAACATGGAGCCAAGATTGGGTCTTTCTATGGCCAGGGAGACGAGATCTAGTTCCAAGTTTGATTGTATCTTTGTACATTGCGGTAATACTCCGAGAACCGAGAGAATATTTGGATGTCTTAGGTTGCTTTAGTTTAAAAATTCATTAATGATAAATACAAAGGTGTTAATCAATAATTTTCATGAACATAGCTAAAAATAGATCCAAAATAAGTGAGAATAGTATTTATAAATGATGAATAGCTAAAATAGATAATCTATACAACTATTGCTACTCTTCATATCTGGAAGAGTTCTGTAGGGTCTTGTTTTAACATGTGTGCTAAGTAACATGAGTTTCTAAGCAATTGTACAATGTTAGATTTCTTGTCATGCTAATCAGAGAGATTCACATACATTGATTCTAATAAACAATGATAAAAAAACTCTATGCAGGTATCATTAATCTCACCTGATCCATTTTAAATCTCGTACAATTTGACTTCTCATTAAATTCAACAGATGCGTCTTCCCCGAGGGTAGAGAGTGTTTTATCAACTTTTTCACTTGTAAACGCCGCAAAGATATCTTGACCCCTCTCCAAACGATGCTAGGGAAAAAGAAAAGATAACGAGACCCCTACTATTTAGCAGATAAACTAATTAACAAACTTTTTCAATTCACAAAAGGCTTGATTGTCGTGAATGTTGAGGGGCAAATCTTCGGTTATTTCGTCTTTTGTGATAATTGGAATGGTTGCCAAGTATCTCAAGCAGCTATCGTTTTGTGAAATGTATTTCTAAAATGATTTAAAAGTAGTCTACTTACTCCGTATTCTGTGGAATATATTTTAACTGAAGAGTCATTATTGTATAGCTGACTAGATGACTTTAACGATTGTTTCCTATTGATGTCGTTTTGTTTGGAGGAAGATTTATAGGAATTCTTGAGACTCTTTACAAGATCTACGGCAGTGAAGCCCTTCTTATTCTTTGCCTTGAGGTCAGCTCCGTAATCAAGAAGTTTGTTAATGACTTTTTCATGAAACTTGTAAGCAGCAGCATGTAGTGGAGTATTTCCCTCTCGATTGGGACTAAGAATCAAATTAAATGTAACTCACATATTCACGTTGGCTTCGAAGGATAAGAGAGTGTCAATAAACTTTTCATTGCCTTGAAATGAAGCTACATATAGAGCAGTCTCTCCATGATCATTTACGTAATTCACGTCTGCACCCTTTGATAAAAGATCTTCCAAATGTTTGATATTATTGCTAGTAATGCATGATTGAAGGAGCCCATTGCCTCGACAGAGGACCATTATTTTGGATAAATTTAAAATTGTACCCTTAAACTAGTTATCTGACTGGATTTGTTTAAACAAAAAAGAAAATTATCTTACAAAACTTTTAAAATTGAACCAATTTGATTTTGAGTTGTTTGATCAATCTTCAAACAGCTTTTACCTTATGAGTTGATTGATATAAATAGCTATCCAAATTGACTAATAAACTCTTAAAATAAGCTTATGAAATTATGAACTATAGTTTGAGTCAAAATCTTTATAATTCACTACACATTTAGAGTCTAAATTTCAGACTACCCTTACATAATAATCTACCCTTACATCAGTGTTATCTGAGCTATCTTTCTAAGAGGCTTCTAGGGGTTTTCTTGTTGAATATTGTAAAACCTATCACGTCTAGACTTTATAATGTAGCTTCTATTAGACCCTCGAGTGTGTGCTTCTTAATAAATTTAACTAGAGAGAGAGAGAGAGAGAGAGAGAGAGAGAGAGAGAGAGAGAGAGAGAGAGAGAGAGAGTGAACTGAGTGTGGCCAAAATGGGCAATGATTAAGAGATATTATAAACCTTCTCTAAAGACAGAGTCTATTTAAAGAGCTGAGGAGCTCTGATAAACTATTTTTTGAAATAATAATAAAAAAGATTATATAAATAAATAAGAATTTCATCATCAAGTATCTATTTCCCGTCAGTTTTACTTCTTCTTGAAGAAAATAACTTGAAAGACAAAGCATTACTCTTTAAATGAATAATTCAAGATCTATACATCTGTTAATGTTAGAATGAATTCATAAGCTTTTTCTTTCTCTGAAAAATATGAATAAAATCTTGAGACAGAGTAGAAGATCTCTAATATATAATGAATTACTCATACAATTATTAAATTCATTGTTATTTAATAGTTATTTCTCTTTTACTACATCAATTTCATTGGTAAGAATGAACATTTTGCAATTATATATACATTTCAAACTCCCAACAATCTAAAAATTCATGAAACTCAACCAGTTAATGACCAGTCTTATTCTCATCGTGTGCAACATGTATTTGATGAATGCCCATTTACTGAATTATCCTAGGGATTTTCCTAGTAATGACGGAGAACTCTTTCGCAAAATGAAGAACGGTTAGTTTTAAAAGACTTATCCTTCCCTTTTCTAGACTATAGTCCCTATGGAAATATTGCTAAACGGCCGTATTACGGATAAGTGATGAGGTTACTGGAGAAGGCTGGTTGTTTAAAGAATAAATAATACAAGTTCCATTCTCTGCTTTCTTTTTTCTGAAAAAAATCCTTTGGGCCTTTTGAGCAGAGGAAATACCAAAATGCGTTGTTGGAAGGAAAGAGAACAATTTTAACATAATTTGAGTTGACGGATCTTGTTGAAGTAGCTAGATATTATCTGATTATAAAATTAACAATTTAGTGATAAAGTCTGACGATTGCTAAAATTTTGTTGGGTCCTAGGCACGTGATTTTGTAAGTCTAATACAAATTTTATTGAAATCATTCCACTTTTCTCTGTTTAATAGTGACGTATATAGTTTGATACTTGGAAGAATTCACCATTTTACAACGATTGAGAACCAAATTCAGAATTTGCTATACCTCAGAAGAACTGATGACTTTGGTAGAAATATTTTATAATATTAAAAATTCTATTTTTCATTATCGTGACCAAAAGTTAATCAGGGAAAAAGGCATGCTTATTTGTTAAATCAAAGAGATTATATTTACTTATCTAAAATGTGTTCTTAAGCAGATGTATTGTTAACAAATGCAATTGGAATGTAAACTTGAGAAATAGCTTTTTACTCATTGCTAAGAATACCCAAAATTGCAATGATTATCACATCGATTTAATAGTCCCGGAAACGGAAAAACTTTATAGATAGCAATATGCCCTACAAAAATGTAGTGAAAAGCCAAGTATACATTTTATTCTAATCATGTCTACGATGCAGAAAGATTCTCTTGACACAGAGGACTTTCTTTCTTGTGATTCAGCGCAGTGGTTTCTTTTTATATAACTAATCTAGTTTACAAAAACGTTAAGATTATTGCCTTTTGTGAAGCTTTTGTACCAGAAAAACTATGACGGCTTACAATCAAGACTGAAATATTTTTCAATTTTAGAATGATCAGGTGTTAAATGGGGGATTATACTATCTTAGTGGTGAGAGTTCACTCATTATGTAATGCATACTTTTTTTCAAATATTCTCAATGACTCGTGGGAAATCTGTTGAATTTTTCTCATCGAATATCTCTATAAATATAGTTGAAATCATCCTACTTACGACTGGAATGATTCCGAGTAGGGAAGAATCGAGGCTTTGATATCTGAAAATCATTGCAGTCTATTGCAAAGTGTCTATTAACCGGCCTCGCTCATCAATCTGCTGTAGCCAGTAAAGATGAAAGAAACTCGTGACCGGCAAAGAAAACTCACAAAATAAAGTGAAAAATGAGATTCAGTCAAAAAATTCCAGACTTCAATTTGCAAATCTCTCCTCAAACTCTGCGAAATTATCTTCATGAAGACGGAAATTTTTCTTGGAGCAAGTCAGCCAAGGAAACTCTTCTCAGATCTTATGGTAAAGCTAACAGAGTAAGCTAGGCTGAGGATATGATCCGTGTCTCAACAGATTGAATATTCAGTGACGAGAAAAATTTCAATCTCGACGATCCTCATAGTCAATCTCACTATTGGTGGCATGAAAAAGATAATTGTGAGGTTGAGAAGAGGACAAGGAGTCTCCTTCATCGTGAGATGTACCAATATAATTAATTCAGCTCATTATCAGAGTATTATCAGTGAATATTTACTGCCTGATTTTCCCGTAAGATAAAGCCTCATGCCATCTAACCAAATCGAGTTTGGAATTTTTCGAAGAGAATTGTAAGATTGTGATTGAGTGCCCGACACCAGAGAAGATATTTATTCTATAATGAGCAGAATAAATTTGCATAGTAAAAGGGCGTTTAATTTTTCAACAAACTCGTTAGGGTGCAATAGATAATATGCATACTTTCTTTCATTTATTTGTACGACTCAAACTACTGTCTATTGTATGTATTAACTTTGTAAAACCCTGATATAGGACTTGTTATATTGATTTTTTAAAGTTGATACGGTCTTGAACACATTATGATTTATAATCCAATTCTAATCGAATTCATTGATTAAAAATGGTTTGAAAAATCTCTTATTTAGATAAGATTAAAAAACAAAATATCTACTTACAGAACCTTGTGTAACACTTCTATTTAAAGTTTTTTTTTCAAGTAGAGTGATTTTTGTTTCTTGTCAGAGTAGGAGTGAACTAATGTGAATCTATAAATAAAGAGAAAAAGATTTTACTTTAATTTATTTTGACTTAACATGAAGGGAACTGTTATAAATTTGAACGAATTTTCTGATTTTGAAGATGAAGACAACAAAATCCAACAGCCACCACATGCATTTCAAGAGGATAAATCTTCAGGCTACGGTTGTTGCGGATACGTCCTAATAATCATGAGTGGCTTTTTATGGTTCCTCATGTGTCCGCTCATCTTTCCGATATTCCTTTCAATACGAGTGGTAAGAGAATACGAACGGGCAGTAGTCTTACGACTTGGACGCATCAAAAGGGTTAAGGGCAAGCCAGTGATCTATGGGTCTGGCGTGAGATTTCTTCTACTCTGTACAGACGACTTTATAAAAATAGACATGCGGACCAAAACGATGGACGTACCCCATCAAGATGTACTCACCGCGGATTCAGTGACGTGTCGGGTGGATGCAACGATCTGCTTGAGAATAATCGACCCTGCAAAGGCGATACTTAGAACTGAGAAACCCTTTGACGCTGCTTATAATATGGGAATATGCACGCTCAGAGATGTCATTGGCCAGAATGATCTTAGCGCACTGCTCAAAGATAGGGATATGATTGATTCAAAGATTGAGAAAGACCTTAGGAAGATAACTGAACCCTGGGGGATTCTCATAGAGAAGGTCGGCATCAAGGATGTCAATCTACCCGAGGATATGAGGCGAGCGATGGCCATTGAAGCGGAGGCCAGTAGGACCGCAAGGGCCAAAGTTATCGATGCCCAAGGGGAGCTGAATGCGTCCAAAGTGCTGACAGAGGCCGCTATTGTGATGGACAAATCTTCATCTGCATTGCATCTGAGATATCTTCAGACTCTGAACAATATATCAGCAGAACAAAACTCTACTATCATATTCCCATTGCCGATGCAGTTCTTGGATTTTATGGGTCAGAGTAGACCTAAGAAGGATTAAATATATCATACAAAAGAAATGCTTTTTCTTAACTCCTACGCTAAATATGCTCTATGTTGAGCAAATATCTTTCTATTTATAAACTCAAAAAGGATAAATTTACTTAAATGAGAAGCCCCTTCTCAGATTTTTTTCAGTTTAATCTATGTTTGTATGATATAGCCGATAAAGATTTATATTTATTACTTAGAATTTGAGTCTCATAGACGAGTCCAACTCTATTCGGGCTCACATGAGGGACAATAATAAGATTTCTATCTCCGAAAGCGAAATATTTTGTACCAAACCTTTTTATTTCATTGTCGCTAAAATATGGCTCATGAAAAGTAAGATACAGTGCCTACCCAAAAATCTGCCTTATTTTCTTAAAAATATAATGAATTCGTACATTATATGGAGGGAGTACATTAAATAGAGGGAGGATGCAAGTATTTAAAATGGTCCGTTTTAGACCTAAAATATGAAATTATAGTAGAATATTTGTTCAAATCCTTAGAAATTGAGAGGTTATAAAATCCATCCAATTATCAGTACGACGATAACAGGATAAGGTCCTCCTACACGACATTTCTTGTGTCAAAACAATTGGGCTAGACAACGTAGGACGAATTGAATGGGTAGAGTCCGCTCATTGCTATTCGTTGCTTATAGGAAAGGTGATGGTGGGGATCGATACCAGGCTGATTAGGATAGAGGGAACTTAGGAAGTTGTGCTGAACGTCTTCGATCTTCTTGGATTGCTCCTTGTAGTTCGAGCACAGGAGGACAGCAGTGTAGTCGAAGAGCGCACAAAGTCAGGGTTACTTAATTTAATAAAATAAAAGGACCCATAGCAGATCCTTGCGGAAGGCCATAATTTCTATTTCTTAGTAAGATGATCATCATATAATGAGTCATTATTAATGACATAGGGATTGACATTAAAATGGGTCATGATTTTGACAATAGAAGAAAACTTAATTCTGTCAAAAGCCTCGGAGATATCTAAGGAGATGGTCACCAAGTTCTTGTGCTTCTTCACCAAACTACTTTTGAAAGCGAATTGATCTGAATCTATGTAGTGATAGTTTGTTCATGAACAAAAAATGAACGAGTCAACGATATATTATAGAAAAAATAAATTTAAAGAAGAGATTGGCCTGGAAAAGCCTATTAAAATAACTAGCTTATCTATCGATAAACTCACTTGGGAGCACTAACAAAATATTCATTGAGACTTGATGCGAATCTATAAGAGGCCCAAGCATCAATGACGACTTTAGGAGAGTCAAACTAAAGGGACGTTCTCATGACCGTTAAATTGGCTGACAAAGTAATCCTGATTTTTTTACAAAATCAAGATCATTTTGGGCCAAGAAATTAGTAATAGAAGAATGTTTTTCGAGATTGATGAGGAATCTAAACTTATTCCAACCCAATTTAGGATTAGTTTTCATAAGATTTTCGACATTTCTCACGAAAGAACTAATGACCAAGAATCAGGGATTTCATTATTACATTTATTAATAATCATTTCGTTGATCGTTTGTCTTTGAAATTGAAAAAATTTCCCTAAAAAAACGTTGATAGAGGACGTAAAAAGGCCGCTTAGCTTCTTAAAAGTTCTCCCTGGCATATAATTTAGCCTGATTAGAAACCTATAACAAATTGAAAGAAACAAAGTAATGATCAGATGTACTAAAAGGGTGCACGTCTGAGTCCCTGACAAAATTAGAAGACACCAGGTCTAGAAGGTCTATCTGGGACAAATTTAAAACGACTCACCCTATAAAAGAGGAGCAATAGGCTTGCCCTCACCCGAAAAGTTGATGTAGCCGAGAAGGACGACATTGTCAGAGAGAGTTTAGTGAAACGTGTCTTAGCAATTGATCATATGAGTTGTCCAAGGCTTGTATGCTGAAAGAACATTTTTAAAATTCAAAATCAAGTTAAATAATTTGGGTAGGGGAATGATGATGCGAATAATTCGTGAATCTTTTCTGAGGTAGTAAGTACACCACCACCAAGGCACGTGGTCCTATTTACTCTAAAGATATAATAGTTATCACGCGTGCTGGTCTCAGCCACGTCTCATGGATAGAAAAGCACATGTGATGATATTTTAAAACATTTTAGATAAAAGTTATCAGTAGTATAAATACTACTTGAAAGTAAAGAAATATAAATTATATTAGATTTATATAAATATACGAAAAGCGTGTAGAGCTGGTTGAGACCGCTTTAACATGCTGGATAAATCAATTATTCAGATTCAGACAAGAATAAGTTCTACCTTATTCAGATCTCATTAACCCTCCCTGGTGCCATGAAAACTTTGACGTTCCATAAATTTGAAAATAAATGTAAATTGCACAGTCAAGGATCTATAATTATCCAAAATTGTATCCTTACCAGGGATATGGGATATTTCTTTTCCCAAAGCATCTTCAGATGAATATTTCTAATTAATAATTAATTTGTAAGAAATTTACTCCTTGTTGGATTATGAGATTTTTATATTCTCTTTCAGATGGTGCTATTTGCACTCTCTCAGTGAAAATGATCATTATAAGGGATAAGTTATACTTCCAAATGTGGAAATGATCAGTACATGACGGGAATTAAAAAAGAAAAATTAGAAACGCAGTTAACAGCCTAAGTTCAAACCGAACTGAACGCTGCTCCTAAGAATACAATTGATCCGTAGGTACTAGAAATAGAGAAATATTTTAACAAATACATGAAGCATTTCATAATTATCCAAGATACCTTCTCATGAATTTCGAGACTTGGCATATCCAATATTTTGACGCAAAGCATTCTAAAGAATACACATAGAATGACGTTACAAAGACGCTAAAGCTGTGGTTATTTCTACAAATTGATCTAAGTGGGATTAATTTTATCTGGAAATCTTTCTTAGAAAAAATATTATTAAAACAAGTCGTTTCCGCTTGAAATAATCGCCATCAGCATTAATTGTCTTCTGCCAACGATTTGGCAATGAGTTGATCCCTCTACTCCAAAAGACTCGGTCCTTTGAGGCAACGTACTGATCGATCGCCTCTTTTACCTCCTCATTGTTTCGGAATGATTTCTTCGAAATGTGACTAGAGAATGCTAGCCGGGGTAGTCGAAATGGGGCAGGTCGAAACAATTTTATAGGATACAATAACTTTAAATCATCGGCAAATTTGAATATTGCGCCGAAATCAGGATCAGATGACTCAATGCACTTGAGAGTTAGAGAGAATTTTCACTCAACGAAATTTTATTAAAAAAAGGCTTATTTGGTTATTCTTTTCTCACAGTACAAATCCTAATTAATCAGATGAAAAAATATTTGTAGACCTGTCTGTATTGTCAACCGTTTTTATTTTATTGATTAGGGGAATCTCGACAAGACAAACTATTTTATATACTCATCTAACCATTTGGGTTCAAATGAATACCAAATCAATATTTAGAAAAATTAACAAATTTTTCCAATGCTAGCTCATTGAATCATTTAGAGAGGAATACAATGATTTGAATACTTAAAAAAATATTTTAAAATGATTATACATCATTCAGCAGTTAGATTCTAATGTGATTGAGCGATCGTCAAGATGAATCGGAGAAAACTTCATTTAACAGAGAGTGGGATCCATTAACAATTGAATATTATATTGATGATAATTTCATTAAGTATTTCGTTATGAAATTTCTTGGAGATATGAGCTAAGATGATTAAGATTGATTCTTGTAAACAATACTTAATTAAGAACTTTCTTTGTTTATGAATTAATTATAGCCCATCAATGAGTATAAATGAGCAAATGTCAGATTTTTTGGATTTAATAATTTATCCAATTTAATAAATAATCTGATGAGAAAGTACGATCATCCTCTCACAAAGATAAGAGATATGTGGGATTCTTTTAGATGTTCCAATTTATAAAATAATATATCTTTTTACTTGCAAGTAGTATTTATAATTGATAACATTTAATAAAAAATCATTTCAGGCTTCTTCAAGTATATCTACCAGAAATATGTAAAAATAATTTTAAAATATGTAAAATAAGTTTCAAAAATACAATTTTATTTAAAAATGGATAATATATGTGTCTCCGAGCTTTTACCATATATGAGGCAGCATCTGTAAGCAGCAAAAGAAAATTGTACGATTAAATGTTGAGAACATTTTTGATTGACATTTTGAACGATTTTATGATCTATGGTATTTTTCAAATGAATAACATCGCAAATACAAGTTTCTTGGGGTTCTTTCGATAATCCAATCATAACATTCATGCATTTCTGTCCGTTGAAGTCTGATTCATCACAAACGAGGAACACTTTCTGGTTTTCAATTCTTGACTTTAGAATGGCATTCTTCTTTAAGTTAGTTTGCGTTCTAGTTAATTCCTAACTAGGACATGGAAATGCAGACGCTTTCATTAGGCCTTGTAGTTCTGGATGTCTAAGTTTGTAAAGAGGAATTCCTGCTGATAGAATTACCCTCTTGATTTAATGTCGATGTGATATGTCGTTTTTTTTCAACGAAATCTGCTTCATTCCATCATTGTTACTTCTTGTCGTTTGTGCTTGAGTCTTTCGATGCTGTTCTACTTGATATTCTGTTGCTGAAGATACGTTCTTTAGATAAATGAGTCTTTTCCAACTTGTTTAATCTGTTACGTAACGTCGCATTTTGGCAATGATCAACAATGATAACATTGTTCTCATAGATCATTTATTAGTTACACTTACGCCCCTACATGTTAGGTCCTACAGTCATTATTGTAATTAGTCCTCCAGATTTTCCTACCATTTTGGTGGTTTAAATATTTTTGACCATAGTATTTTTGAGTAGTATGGTTTATCACTAAATATACCTAATTATTAAAACCAATGATAAAGTTATGAAAAATATATTAAACTGGCCAAAAATTTTCGTTATCCAAAGCTACCTTAAACATTTATACTAGACAGGTAAGACTTAATAGTAGTCTTGAGGCGAGCAAGCTCATTCATAATTGAGAAAAATAGAAGA
>JJOG01006076.1:0-12682 GCA_000715275.1 Gyrodactylus salaris
GATTATACCCATGGTTAAATCCACAAATCAAGTTGTTTTGGTCGGTGATAACTGCCAACTCGGGCCAACTGTGAAGAGTGTAAAGGCCAAGAAACAAGGCTTAATAATGAGCCTCTTTGAGAGACTAATATATGCCGGCAAAGAGCCAATCCTGCTCAACACTCAGTACCGTATGCATCCGTGTATTTCAGAATTTCCGAATAGAGTCTTTTACAAGGATCAAATAGTGAACGATCCAAGTATCATGAAGGGGTTCTATACAATTGATTTTCCATGGCCAAACCCTAAGTTGCCTACATTCTTCTACGCTGTCGATGGAGTTGAAGAGTACTCCTCAAATGGAACTTCCTTTCTTAATATGGTAGAAGCAACAAAGGTTCAGGAGATAATTTTAAAGTGAGTCTTCAGTATTGACTGTTCAAGATTCTGAACTTGGTTCGTAACATGAAAGTTACTCTGAGCTTGTTGAGAGTACAATCTTTTTCCCTGGTTCTAGACTTGATCAAGACTTTTTTTTCAAATGAAGAGCATATCAGAGATTTGATATTGTTGCTATGCCAATTGTGATTTTCAATGAGAAAAGTGCACACTAAGGAGAAAAATTTGACAGCCCTGATCTCTATTCAAGTATATAGAAGTATCCATCTTTTTGACCATCATGTACTTTTTTTGATACGGAGTCCGTTAATTAATTCTCAAACCTAATTTGTAGATTCTCTTACATGGCGCCATTCAAGAAAATTGATACTTTACTCTAATAAATACCTGTAAAAATGAGAGGCAAAATATGCATTTCGGGTATTTATGACTCAAAAAATGAATAAGACTTTTGAAAAAATATCTCTAAAAAATCAGTCACCATTCTCTGAATTTCGCTAGGAGCACTCGCGACCATATAATGGATGGTTTTTGAAAATTTCATTAAAATCTGTCGTGTTGTTTCTGAGTTTATCTCTGATTTGTAAATTTATGCTAAATTATTGTTTACTTTCTAATTTGAAACAAAATCATGGTAATTTGAAACTAGGTCTCGAAATACGAAAAGGATTTTTTTGGCCGGAAAAGGGACCGTCAAGCGGCCGAAACGGCGGTTTAAAAAAATCTGAGTATGCCAAAAGTTTAGGCGGATTAAATAATTATTTAATGTTATTATTCAGTTCGTTTCGGAAATTATTTTTTGTTAGGCCGTGCCGTCGGTTAGCAAATTTTAAAACGGCCTGGGAAGATTTCAGTAAAAGTCACATAGCCCATCGCCTGCAGAAATGCTTCAATAGAAAAAAATTACATAAAAATCTATCACCGTTTTCTCAAACACCTCTGCACAAGAATTGGTAATTCCATTAGAAAAACTGATACATATTTTCTATTTAATATTATGAATTCATTGAAAAAATGGCCACGTGACAACCTTGTACAATTGTTGTCGTTTAGTTCATAAAATTATCTGAATGATAAAATAAAATGTTTATTTGTATTTAGATTACTACAATGCGGTGTAAGTCTTACTAAAATCGGAGTCATTACACCGTACAAAGGTCAAGTGGAACATTTGAAAAGATTTCTAAGTGAAGATTTTCAAGATATTGTCCACAGTGTTGACTCCATCCAGGGATCCGAACGGGATTTTATCATTTTCACATGTGTGCGTGCTAGCAAAGAATCGGGAATTGGTTTCCTAAAGAATCCACGTCGTCTCAACGTGGCTCTGACGAGAGCCAAATACGGACTCATATTAGTCGGCTCACTTGGACCTTTGATGAAGAGTCCTTTGTGGAATGAACTTTTGCATTCCTATCAGAAGAAGGGCTTGTTAGTTGAAGGAGAATTGGGTAATCTCAAAACCTATGGACAGAAAATCCTTCCTAATGAAGAGCCGTACAAATATGTCTCAGGCTCAGATCTGAAGGAGCATTTCAAAATTGACGTCATGATAAAAAATTGTAATGCTGAATTTAACTCAAAGTAGTTCTTACAGTTGTCCCGAAAAATTAGTTTTAAACCCTCACCCATCTAAAATTAAAAACTCATGTAGTTGAAAAATTGGAGGTACTTTATACCCCACACTAAAAAGACGGATTTTTACGGAAATTATTCATATTTTATCACTATTAACAGATTTGATTAAATTATTATTTTTAACAACTATACTCAACTTGATTCCGATTTTTTTTCAAATTTGAATAAAATTCACTGCTATTAAATAATTAAACTATAAGAAGAAAAATTTATTTAATCGG
Organism: Gyrodactylus salaris; assembly: GCA_000715275.1. Classification (NCBI taxonomy): domain Eukaryota; kingdom Metazoa; phylum Platyhelminthes; class Monogenea; order Gyrodactylidea; family Gyrodactylidae; genus Gyrodactylus; species Gyrodactylus salaris. The sequence goes on from JJOG01006076.1 coordinate 2,238, forward strand.
CGTATATTGTACAATGTACATTATTCTTTAAAGAGAATTACCTTGTTACTAGAAGGATATTGATATCGTTAAGGACAATGGTGCTTTCGTAGACAAAAATTCTTTAATACGGCTTAGTTGTCTGCTGAGGTAACTGAATTTCGTGTTGCTTTCTTCAAAAATGCGATTTGATAAAGTTTATTGTCGAGCTTTATTGAATAAAGAATCATTCTTTCATCTGGAAAATTTAAATAACCCTTATTTGGGGTAGCAGTCTGCTACTAGCAGAGGATCTTAAAATTGGTGAGATACTTTTAGATTTTACAATTTATAATAATACAACTGAATTCAGAATATATTTTTCAACATTTAAACACATTTTCAATGAAGAAGATTTGAGTCTAATACTGAATTTTTGTTTTTAAATTGTCAATAAATGGTTAATTTGAAATTGAAACAAAAGTTTATCAGACTGTGAACCACATTTTTCTCTATATGAATATGGATATTCTTAGATTACTTCAAAACCTAAAGTCATTCTCAATTCGACCTGATAAATCGAGCGCTCCAATTCATCTAGATGAATTTGAGCTTCCACATTCGTTACAAACTGTCAATTCATTTCCTTTTCGTGAAGAACATCTCAAGTCTCCAACATGTGAATTTAACAATGCAGTTATTTTCGAAGGTTTCAAGTCGAAAACTGATGACTCCCCTCCACGATTAGCAGCAGGAAATTTTTGTGAAAAGAATCTTGAACCTCAAACTGCACAACATGAATCCAATATTCAATCTCCTTTGGAAGGTTTCAAGAAGCCTGATGATCTTAAACAAGAAGCTGAAGAAACTCTTTCTGCTAAAGACCATATCAGATTGAGATACTCAAGAACTCAGCTATACAGTTTTAATTTATCAACTCGGCAAGAGGCTGAACAATTCCCATTTTGTAAAGAACTTCTCAAGTCACCAACACCAGAGAATGAAGTTAATACAAACATAGTTCCTTTCGAACCTGAAGAAATCCTAGTTCCTGAAAAACATTCCAGATTGAGATACTCAAGAACTCAAATCATCATTATCATATCACAACGAGGGGCTGACATATGCTCATTTCATGAAGAACATCTCAAGCGGACGACTCTACGTATATCAGCTCCTGTTGATGTGAAAGGAAAGAAGCAACCTGTTCCTCAAAAGAAGAAAAAAAATAAAGGTAAAAATAATTCTAAATTGAGCGGTTCCAGTCTCCAAATCAACGGTGCGAATCCATCATTCCCATTCAGTGAAGAGCCTCTCATATCACAAGTTCCACAAAACGGTTTAAATATGCTGGTTCCATTCGAGGAATATGAGGATACAAATAACTTTCAAGAGAAAACTGATTATATAATTCAAAAAGCTGAAACATTGTCACTTAGTGAAGGATCGAACATGTCAATTCCTTTCGAGGGATTCAGGCAGCCAATCAAGTTTCAACTGAAAACTAATACACGACAAAGGGTTGCAAAGAGTTTGTCCGCTATAGAGAAACTCAATTTGAAATATTCTAATCTCCAAATCAACGATATGAATTCACTGGAAAAGACTGAACAATTCCCATTTCATGAAGGACATCTCAAGTCGCCGGCTTCGCACTACAGGTTCAGTATCCCATCTACATTTCGTGGCTTCAAACAGCAAACCAAGCTTGATATGGTTACACAAAAAGATGCATGCTTATATTGCGGCCTCGATGATCCACAGGCACTTGTAAAGTGTGTAATGAGCGGAAAGTGGTTTTGCAATGGCAAAAGAAACGGCCCCAAGAGTCACATCATAACTCATCTTTTGACTATATCAGCCAACCAAATTTCACTGCATCCCGATGGGTTATCTCCAAATTTGAAGATGGTCTGCTATAAATGTGATTGTCCCAACATCTTCAGTTTAGGCTATGTTCCGGAAAAATCGCTGATTATCTGTCGATATGATTGCGGCGAAGACATCAAGAAATCGTATGCTTGGTATCCTCTGATATTGAATCAAGAGATTTATGAATCCATCGTCAAGGTGCCTTCTATCGAAGAGCAAATAAAATGTGCTAAAATTTCAACGTCTAACAAGATTAAATTGAGCACTACTTCTGTACCAAGTTTGAATATTCTAAAAGAAAATGTCTCCAACATTGCACCTGTACTGAAATTAGACTATTCATCTCAAGAGGACTATCTGAGGTCATTTAAGGAAACACTCAATACCGAACTTGAACATATCATGCTCAAAACTGAAGAATTTCTCGTAAAGGATGTTCCTGTCACTGCAGAGTATGAAAATATTTTATCTTGCAAGGTGCTGAAGAAGGACTTTGAAAGGATCTCGAAGAAGAAATTTGCCTCAGTTATTCTCGATAAGAAAGAATACACCGGCTGTATAATTGCACAGCCCTCAAGTAAACTTTGAACATTATCTTTAATACGTTTTTAAATCATTAAACATGCATTTTTATAGATGAAAAGGATATGAAATTACTGATGGTCAAAAAAGTCACACTCCTCAAAGCAAATTGCGAAATTCTGTTCACAGAAAGCCACATCTCTTACACGAGAATGAACGATGCTCTGGAAGGCTTTAAAAATAATCGTCTTCCCACTGAGTTCCTAAGGCCATCTGAAGAGAAATTGGATGAATCGCAGAAGGATCTAGAATACAAAGTCTGTCCTATGGTCAGTAGAACCTTGAATGATAGCCAGAAACTGGCCGTTGAAACAGTTCTTTCAAAGAAAAAATTGACCCTCATTCAAGGGCCGCCCGGTACCGGCAAGACAACCACAATAGCTACAATTGTATCAGAAGTGTGCAAGACTAAGGGAGAAAGAGTTCTTGTTGTTGCACCGAGTAACGAGGCTACTGATAACCTCTGTAAGAAAATATCAATGAAGCAATTTGGAGTTATCAGGTTCTGTACAAACTCTTATGAAAGCAATGACAAGACTATTCAGCCACTCTGCACAAGTGTAAGAAGTTGTGGCTTTAGAAGTGAGTACATTATATTTATAATGCACGGAATCATTTCTGTGTTCTTTTATTTCTTTTAAATAGTGACGTATATAGTTTGATACGTCAGCATAAATTTGGAAAGAATTCATAATTTTATAGATTTCTAAAATTCTAAATTAATTAGGCCTGTAATACAGACCCTGTATCTTATTGATGAATTTGTGATTAATTTTTTTTATTGCTGCTATGTTGTGTCTTTTCGAAACCAAAATAACTTTTTATCAAAATAATCCAAAAGTAGTCTGTGATAACAATAAAAAGACCGAATAGTTCATTTCTAAAATAAATACCCCAAACCCTAGAGAAAAAATCATATTTTCTGGAATTTTACAACCCAAATTTTAGTCAGTTGGGTAGCCCTAATGATCCTATTTTTGTATAAATTTAAGCAAAATTACTTAATAATGAGAAATTATATTTTTTTCATAGAGAGAATCGAGCATGCCGTCGTGATCTGCTGCACGTGTAACATGTCTGGCCACAAAGAACTTGAAAATATCACATTTAAAACTATCATCATCGATGAGTCTACACAGGCCATTGAGCCGGAACTAATTATACCCATGGTTAAATCCACAAATCAAGTTGTTTTGGTCGGCGATAACTGCCAACTCGGGCCAACTGTAATCAGTGAAAAGGCCAAGAAACAAGGCTTAATAATGAGCCTCTTTGAGAGACTAATATATGCCGGCAAAGAGCCAATCCTGCTCAACACTCAGTACCGTATGCATCCGTGTATTTCAGAATTTCCGAATAGAGTCTTTTACAAGGATCAAATAGTGAACGATCCAAGCGGCATGAAGGACTTCTATACAATTGATTTTCCATGGCCAAACCCTAAGGTGCCTACATTCTTCTACGCTGTCGATGGAGTTGAAGAGTATTCTGAGAGTGGAACTTCCTTTTTGAACCGGATTGAAACTCAAAAAGTGATAGAAATTCTTGATATGTGAGTCATCTTCTAATCTTGTTCTATGATGAGAAGTTTACCGTATAGGATGTAATTCAAATTCCTCGTAAATTTCTAGATTAACACAGTGTGGCATCCCTCCTAAAATGATTGGTATAATCACACCATATAACGGCCAAAGAAAAAATTTGAAAAAATGTCTAAAACCAGAATTCCAAGATCATGTCCACAGTGTCGACTCCATCCAGGGATCCGAACGTGATTTCATCATCTTCACTTGTGTTCGAGCTAGCAAGCAATCCGGCATTGGCTTCTTAAATATTCCACGTCGACTTAACGTGGCTCTAACGAGAGCCAAATATGGTCAGGTAATAATCGGATCTCCAGAACCTCTCATGAAGAATCCCTTGTGGAATGAACTGTTATTCTATTATCAAGAGAGGGGCTTGTTAGTTGAAGGAGAACTGAAGAATCTTCAACCTTATAGAGAAACAATTATTCCAAATATTGAGCCATATAGATATATCCCAGGCTCCGATCTAAATGAGCACTTTGACTTTAGTGCCATGCAAAGTGATCTTCTTTGGGCATAGATTTCTTATTTTTTAACTCCTCTTTCTTACAAACTATATCATGATCCAGGAAACATTTTGTATTGATTGATTCTTATTTTCATATATTACATCATTTTATGACGCACCAGATTATCGGTTGCTATGAAATTATTGACTTTTTCCTTCTTTGAATTTGTATCTCGAGATAATCCCTCAACAGTTCTTCTCTCAACCAATTGTGAGGTTAAAGCCGATACTTTCAATGATTCTTATTGCTTTTTTTTGCAAAGACCCACAGACTCAAATAAACTATTTCTCTATATAATCTAGCGTAGTATGTGGCCTCACTACTAATGAGTACACATATTAAAATATATTGAGTTGGATATCTACCTGGTAGACTTAGTAAGGTCCTCCCACTTGTGCTATGGTATTTGAATGGGTATCCCTTCAACTAATAGGCCACAGAAGACTCTTCATTAAAAGAACTGTAGATCCGATTATTCCGCGTTTGGCTCTAGTCAGAGCCACGATGAGATGACGTGGATTATTTAGGAAACCAACATGGATGGAGCCAACACTGGGGACTCGTGGCGTACTGTGTTAATCTGGAAAGTTGAAAGAAATATGCATTTGGAATACTTCCTTGGTTCCACATTCTCATTTATCAGGTCCTTAAAAGGCCTGCTTGAAATTTTATGGTATAGAATCCCAAATTGTAACGTACAATCGGATGAGGGCGCCATTTCTGTAGGCCAAGGTTCTTCTAGAATCGAGACTCTCACCTGAGAGGTAGGAATTTGATTCATTTCTCTTTAATTGACGATACATCGACGATCGAATCGTTTCTATTATTGTTTCTACGAGCTTTTTAACGATTTTTTGTTTTTGTAAACATTTTTTTAAAATAGACTATATGGTATTCTAGGAACAAGTATGAAGTATTTTGGGTGATTACTCCGGAAGCTGAAAATGTGTTAATTCAAGATCCTGAGGAAAGATAAGAGACCTCAATACCACAACAGAAAGTCAATAGTCCTGTGCGGAACATTCCAGAAAGATTGAAAGTATCGTTTTATAGACAGTTAGTAATCGAGGTGTTGAGAACAATTAAATTCTTAAATCAATATTCTAGAATAGAAAATCCCAGAGCGTGTAAAAATATTGGAACCGTCAGCTAAAATAAATAAGGTTAAATCAGATATCTATTAAATATTAATAAAGATTCCTAATGGGTTATCTCCGAATTTGAAGATGTTCTGACAAGAATGTGGCCAACGTCTTTGGTTTAGAAATTTTTTTGTAAAAATTACTACAGAATGTAGAATGAGTAGGAATTTTGATCTCAAAAGATTTGTGTAGAAAATAAGTAAGTTAACTACTACTATCAGTACTTAAAAGTAGTTTGGTCACATATTCTCAATAAATAATAGCAACTTATCAACTAGATTATTTAGAGTTTCTTCATTGAAAATAGCTAAACTTAAAATTCCATCATCTATCCCAAAATAAGGAATCCTTATCTTGAGAAACTTTTTTAATTTGAATTATTTATTGAACTCATATCAAACAAATCAAGATTAGTACGTAGGTTGGTTTGTTTGGTCATATTCACATTATGAAAATATTATGTTAATTAATTTTTAATGTGTCTAAATTACCTCCAAGAAAAGCACTTTCACAACTTTCAAACCCACTCTAGCATCTTCAATGTTGGTTATTTCAACATTGATGGCTTGAGAGATGTCTTTCTATTCGCGAATTACAACGCAAATAGCGCGAAATATGTTAAAAAGCAAAATATTGACCTTGTCTCATTCTCTATCACAGATGAAGCCTTGAAGCCGAACTTTAAGAACCTTGATCTTGCAGGTCTACCGAGTAAGTTAGAGGTTCTCATAGCATTAAATAGTCAATTCCGAAATTATTGCCATTCAAACTTCAAGAATTGATGGATTATTTTGTATTTCAACAATTGTCTCTCTGGAAAATGACAAGAACATTCTCATTACACACTTTGCGGATTCTCTTGACAAGATTGGAGAGTCATTTGCAAGAATCGATCTCGATTTGTTGCCAGTTATGATTAAAGAAATTGTGTAAATCCTTTGAATTTATTCTATTTTTCAAGCTTTTGGGACGAAAGGGACGAGATGTTGGCCACCGCTTTCCTGCTCTGTGGAGATAGTGTAAGTTTTCTGAACTAGGTATCTTTTCTGGTATTTTAAAGATATTTTTAAACGAAATAATAAAATACTTTTCAGTCTATTTTGGCTTCTACTGACTAAAAATATACGTTATTATTTGCGATAATTACTCGTTAAAGCAGAAAAATAAATTTTCGCTATCATCTAGTCGAAGATCCTCTTTAGAATCAACTTGCCTTAAAACATAAGCCTGAAAAATCTTCCTTAATTTTTTTTAGGTTTTCGATTGACTAAGAGCCTAAAATATTCATTAGGGGTTAGATTTTGATTTCTTAGTTCGGATATCATTGAGATTTTATTCTTTTCAAATAGTTTCAGTAATCCTAGGTACTCCGTTCTTAACCCGGATAAACCCCTTGGGACACAGTTAAGAAAAATGCATCAATAAAACTCAAAATTTATCACATTTTGTAAAAAAATGATTGAGCTTTTGATTGGTGTAATTATCTTCTCTTAATTATCTCTAGTTATAATTATACAAGTATTCAAAGTTTTGCTATCAACAAAAATGTCATTTTAATCATCCAAACTTTAATTTTCCAAAATCTTAAAACCGATGTAACTTTGACATTCTGCATCCGAATTGCCCCAAATTTTTCTCGATTTAAAGATTACTACAAAGTTGAAAATATTTCAAAATAATGCACTGTTCTTTGAGTTAAGTTTAAATATTTTTTCTTTTAAAATAAGGGAAATCATCAAGCGAATTGTTTCCTCACTCATTATTCTGAAGTAAAAATTGAAAATTTTTCAATATTTTCTTTTTACCTCGAGATTAAGACTTTGACCATTGGCTTATTTGAAACGATTGAAAAAAAAATTAAAAATAAGCTTTCTGTTGCCCTGAATCAGCCCCCCCCCCTGATGATAACTTTTAATTCATGACAAATTTATGACTTTTTTGAATATAAAAACGAATTATTGGGATGGAAGCTTAAAATTATGAAACAAATCTGTGTATTTAAGGGTTGAAATCTTTTCTATTTTTTGGATCTTGGAGTTTGTTTAGCTGAATAATTAATGTAGCCTCTTGTGAAGATCTTTGTGTCGAAATGATTCTCTTGACCTTTCTAGACAAATCCTAGCGAACTAGACACAGATCTGGAAGATGAAGAATTAATCTTCACACGGCTCAAAGTGTTCAACTTCAAGCAATCTTCTGAGCTGAATGAAATGTCAGTCTCTGAGGTGGTGCAAAAATTTCCAGAATTCTGCTATCTTCCCACCAAAGATATCGTCATGAGTTTTGACTCCATAGTGGACTCAGCCGCCTACATGAGGTATTGTGTGTTTGGGACTCTGGAAGCGTCCTTTCTCGTCACTCAGACAGACATGAAAAGTTTGAGTAAGGTTTGATTCTCATACTTACTTGCTCTTAAGATGTTATTAAAAAGGTCGAATCTAGTCAGAGCTTCATGATTTTGGAGGTACGCTTCATGCCCAATTTTAAGGACATCCTCGTGGTTAGTACTATTGAACCTGCAGTAATATACTCGTGAGTAATTTTGATATCACTACTAACTAGTATCATCAGTAGTAAAATAATTTTTTGAAGCGTTTAAATCGTGAACATTTTTCTCTCCTTGGAAATGAATTGAAATAAGAACTTTGGCAACCGAGAAATTAAAAAAAAAATACAGACTGTAGTAGTACATAATCAGGTGAGCTCTTTCATTACTTTTCTACGATTTTCCATTTGTTTATTCTAGTGTTTATTCATCAAGTAATAGGTTTAGCGTATACCCCACGCAGGATGTACAGTGTACACTTGAGGAATGATGATTATTATTTCTTATTCAGAAACATATTTGAAGAATGTTCTGACGACGACTTGTCCTCAATGTTGGTGAGGAATCAGGTTGTACTTGAGAGAAGCAATCACCACGATTGCATAACATCTGTAGCACTATTCGATGTTGACTTGGATGGGGAGGAGGAATTAATAATTGGTACATTCGATTCAAACCTTCTCTGCTTCAAGAGGCAATTAACAAATAATCAATACGAGTCAGTTTCACCTTTAAATGATTGCTTTCTTTCCCTTCACCTCTTCCAAAGTGGTTAATTTATTTTTAGACACACAAGTCCTGAAGAGTGTCAAGGATTCTTGTTTTTCTTGCTTCGAATTTTTCTTTATTCTAAATTCTTTAAAAAATAAATGTTTATAAAAAAGTTATTTTGGCAAATTATTAGAATTACCCAGAACCTTGATATTCCTCTGATCAGTGAGGGAATAGGGTTATCCATTTTTAATGAAGTTACATGCACAATCAAGTACTTTAAAGTCTACTGATTCATATGGGACAAATTGAAATCACACTCAAGGAAGCCTATTGAAAAGAGAACTTTCACTTAGTTAGAGTCAAGATTAGTTTATTATTTTAGTGAACTTTCACGCTTAGGATGTCCCAAAGATTTTCTATAGGGTTTAGGTCAGGAATACAGGTCGGCCACTCCATAAGTTCAATGCTATTTTCATCAAAAAACTCTAAATTTGACCTGAAAATGTGACAAGTTTATTGATTTACTTTCATGAGCTCCAATGAAAGGCAACGAATACTCTCTCAAAATGTTCTGGTAGCCCTCTGAATTAGACATTTTGCTATTGAACATGTTCCTTGTGCCGAAGATGCAGCCCAGAACATAATCGATTCACCTCCTTGTCTACGAGATAGTCTAACTCGACAATAATGTGAATTTCCATCAGGACCATCAAGATTAAACCTTTTTTCGTCACTAAAGATAACTTCACTCCAAAATAAATCATAATAAGAGTCTTCTGAGAATATAATTGAGAAAAAATCTAATCGAAATATATTTTTGTCAAAAAGTAAACCCCAAAAAAAGTGGATCGCTTTTATTTTCTATCAGCTTGTGACTTCTCATATAGCGTGGGTTCGATTCTGCTGGCCTCCCTCCTCCAGATGAGTTTCTTTCTCGTTCAATTTCTCACCCTCCCTTGCCATTATAATCCCAAGGAGAGTTGAATCGGATATGAAACTCAAATTCTAAGAAAGAAAATTAATAATGAATATTTCCAGATTAGTTGATATGAGATCCGTACATGGTGCTATTCATAGATGTTTTGTGTTGAACCTGTTCAATGATGCAACAAAGTCATTAATCGTTATGACCACACGTGGTATTCATGTCTTTCAACAGCCGGTCCATCAGATTATCGATAAAATCAATCAACAAGTCAATTTTCTACTAACAGATTCCTAGAAAGTATTTTTATCAACGAGTTCTATAAACTTTTACCTTTTCACCTCTGCATCCCCCGAAGAGCTTTGGTGTGAATTTTTATTTGAAAATTATGTCAAAATTTAATAAAGTATTCTTTTAAATTAAACTTTTTTAACAAATGCAGTTTCAAACTAGCTTTGGGAAATTATTTTATCGAAGTTTTCTCGAATAATACCATGATGAATTTCTGTGTAATTTATCTGACTTTTTATTTCCCTTTTTTTCAAACAAACATTTTTAGGTTGTTGTTTGTAGATTTTATTATGCAAAAATAATTATCTGAATTGATTTAACATGAAAGGTAAATTTGTATCGATAGTTTCAAGCAGTTTCTTTGAAATAGATTTGATTGAACAGTCATTTGAAGGGATCTGGTAATCTCTGGAATTGTAAATCACATTTTTGTAGATGCATTCGGTGATTCTTTCGTGACGGAAATCATATCCACCCGAGGCAGATTTTTTGCAAAGTACTTGTTATACGTGGCAATTTGAGCTGCACGCCTTCGGAGCC
>JJOG01006077.1:0-12217 GCA_000715275.1 Gyrodactylus salaris
AGACTGAATCAATCTGAAATCATACATTTTAAATAACTAGGACTAGAGGCATTTCCGGCTATTCTTAAGCTTATGAAAACAAAGTATTCAAAACATGGAAGCAGTAACTCAAGACATTTTTTACTATTCACCTTGACCGGTCATTATAAATAATGACTAAGTTAAACACTTTGACTAAAACATGTATAATGACCGGTTTTGTTTTAAAATAGAATAGAACCTCACAAACAGTGGTTGCAACTCTCTTGATTTTACAACGAAAGTTTAGAGCCTCTTAAGAAACTTGAGTTGATGAAAATTACTACAAAGCTCAAAAAAGAATTCATTGATGACTTGAAATTCACAGTTTCGTTTCATTTATGCATTAGAAGACTACCTATTCGCTACTGATGAGTCTTAACAAAGACGAAACGCGTTTAGCGATGGTATATTCGCGGCTTTAGTTTTCTTCAATAAAGAAAGATTGTAAATATTTTCCACTCTTGTACCCATAGCTTCAAGGAGAAGTTAAAACTTATTTAACATTAGTTGATCATTCAATTCATTGGGCACCCAATAATCGAGTCTGTTGACATATCCAAGCTCCTCAGATAATTCTCTAACAGATTTACGCGCATCCTGATTTAAGATTTCTTTCAGTTGATCATTAATCTTGGCCTTCCCGATCGAGGCTGATCTTTGGGGCTATATTGACCATTTCGAAATTTTTTGAACTGTTCTCGCACTGATAGAATCCTTTCCAAAAGTATAGCATATCTCGTCGGCACTTTTTGTGGCATTACACTGCTTTTTAAAGAGATAAAGCATTATCTCCCGAAAATTTAGGTCTGAAAGTACTTGATTCGACATGGAATATTTCAATAATGATGAGAATTATTTATCTAAAATATGATTTTTTATAAACTTTGATTAATGAGGAATCGATCACGGTATCGATAAGTGACCGGAATTTTAATTAGAAATCCGAGGTTTTAAAAAACGAACAAACTTTAAAAAACAACCTAATACAAGTTTATTTTTCTATTCAGAGATGATCAAAACTCATTTTTTATAAAGAAAAAGGATGAACATGGCGATTCATCACATAACCTTCAATGATTATTAAATGACATTTTTCAATTTCTCAGATGTCATTTTTATAGAAATTTGGGAAATTCATTGAATACATTTTATACCTGCTCGGAATACATTTTCGAGTCCACATGTTATTTTTTTCCTACAATCTTATTGGCTATTTTGAGGGGACAAAAGGAATAATAACACGATTTTTGTACATGTTGACCTGTATCTACCTGTATACAGAGTTATTGGATTAAATCGACTCTACAATTTTAGTGAAACAACCGAATCCACTATCTTGAATTTTACTGAAACTTCTTTTTGAAAAAGCAATGAGGGGATAGAAAATGTTTGATTTTGACATGTCTCACATGAATCTCTCAAATATAGAAAACTCATAGAACTTGGAGGAGAGCTATTTATAACGGGTCTCATCAAAAGTAGTCCTTTTGTATATATATATTTGTATAATATATATTTTGAGAGATAACTTGAAAAGAGTTTCCTTTTCATTAATTACTAATAAAAACAATAAAGTAGTTTGGAAAAGAAAATTGAAACCAAATTATTGCAAAAATAAAAAAATGACCTCAATTTAACTTGGATAATTGCCGCAAAAAGTCCTCGGGTGAAAGAATGTCTGTTGTACCGTAGAAGATCCTCTTGGAGGTGGGATCTTGTAGAACCTTGTAGCTAGGTGTCTGATTGATGTTTTCATTCAGAGACTGATTATACTGCTCGTATTGGGCATAGTTGATCTCCTTCATTAGGTCACAAATGTCAAGGTATTCATTATAAGTTCCACCGCCGATCATGAATACGTAGGCGTCGTTGAAGGCCTGCTTGCACCTCGGTATTGCATTCCTATCGGTGTTGATGAGGAACTTTGGATCGTAGTAATTGTAATCGTTGAACTCATTGCCCGTCTTGTTCTCCATCAGACATTGGACGACGCGGGTCAATTTGAAAAACTATCAAAGAGTCATTTGAAAATATTGACATGTATTTAAACTAAATAACTACTCTCACTAGAGCATCAAAAAGGTATTTAATTTGCAAATTTGATGGTGGTTGTTGCTCAAATTAGAAAAAAAAGTTGCTTTCGAACACAAGAGATTCTATTGGCCTCTATCAATGAGAGTCTCTTTGAAAGTACAGTCTATTAGATAATGTGACGATGAATACTTTAAGCTTGGAAATCTTCATTATACAGAGCTTTTACCTATACGTGAAACTTTTAATCAATAAAAGGTACCGAGTTAATTCTCATTAGGTGAGAAGCAAATTTCCGAATCTTATTCATTTACATGTGAAAATGAAGTCTTTAAAAACGTCTCAGTTCCTCATCATAACTGAGTGAAAGACAAACCTGTTTTTGATTGACCATATTCCTCATGTTTTCAAGCAACATTGATCCATGATTGACTAGTTTGCTGAACATTGCTGACTTTGAAAAGTTGTTACTCGTCTGATTTTGTAAAGAATTACCCGACTGACCCCCAATGTTGACTAGGGCCATGAGTTTCCTGAAAATTATAAATGGATTATGATAATCTTGTTGTTCAACATGTGTTTCATTACTTGAAAAATATAGAGAATTATCATTTTAGAACAGAATTGTCACCTGCGATGAAAAATGGATACTTTTAAGAAAAAAAAATGGAAAAATATCATGGTGGCCAAGTTAAAATCAACCTTTCTTAAAATAAAAGTTTTTTATGTTCATGAGTTCTTAAAAGATGATTGTGATAAACATACATCTTCCCAACTGAAAACTTATATTTCTTTATATGCATCGGAATACGAACAAAATTTAAAAATAACCAAATATGATTACTAATCATTGATTATCGTATAAATAAGCCCTTTTTCAATATGAAATATCAAAGTCCACATTTGGAGTAGACATGAAATAGTTCTGATTGGTTTTCAAGAGTGAAAAATCTGTGAAAAAATAAGGATTTTCTATGTGTAAGGATGATATGATTGAAATATGAACCTCAGAAAAAAACCTTGATCAAACCCTCTATAAGCTTTATAATATTACAGCACAATTACACAAAGAAAGGATACATACCTGAGACGTTTAACGGCCTCAATAGCTCTGAGGTCAATCTTCTGCTCAGATAGACTAGATTTGAAAGATGTCTCCAGCCTGGTAAAGTCAGAGTCGGTGAGATAAAAGACCAGAGTGCATCCAGCAACTTTCTGGTTCTTGCTAGTTTTCTGAGTTGCCTCTTGGGAGGAATAGGTATTCAAGGCTGCGATCAGCAAGAGCCGGAGGCGATCTTCACATGTGCCGAATGTCGGGTCGCTTAGTAACATGGGCAACTTTTCATTTTCCTAAATAATAAAGTGGAGAGTTTGACTTGTTTCGTGCTATTTCAACAAAAAATCTTAAATTGATCGTGACTACTTAGCAAAAAAAATCAGGGTCTTCAAATCTGGTACAAAATTCTCACAATATTTAATCATGAGAACTGATTCAAAATTTTAAAGGTTTCATAAATATCACTTTATTTTGAGAGTCACACATATAAGTTGATGGAAATGCAGACAAAAGTACCAATTAGAGTCTTCTAACCTAAAATATCTGGCGTGCTAATCGAAAATCTCTTGCGAAATAGCACGCGAATTTCAACACATTAAAACGAGTTTCTTGAATTTTGCTTAAAAATTTCCTCGCGATTTAATTTAGAAACTAAGGGAAAAAAATCTCAGTAGGCTGGTCAGGATCGAATCTACAGCTGACTTCGATAATAAAAAATTTGTATCAAATTTTTTTTTAATTTGTAGCCTCAAGAGTAATCTCGTAATAGAGACTCACATCAAGTTTCTGGTTAAACATAATCTTCTCTTCGATATGGTTGTACATGTCGAGTTTACGGTTCTTGATGATGCTCGCAATATCCGTTGCCAGGCTCATGTGGACATCCACACAGCGCTTTCTATCCAATAAAACGGGCAGTGAATCAATGGCTGTGGTCAACTTGTCGGTGCTATTCTCATCACGTTGGTTGTACAGCTGGTCGTTCATGACGGCTGAATTGCCGCCGGGGTCCTTGTTGACGGAATCTCGGAGTTCGTTCATTTCTCTTTCAAACTTCTTGAGGCTCTCGACCTCCTTCTGGATATTCTCACCAACATCGTTGAATTCGAGCTCTTTTAGGTCACGCCATAAGGAATCGTTGGAGGGACTGAGGTCCACAGATTTAGATTTTGATCCTTGATCTATGAAGAAATTTTTTAATAAAATTCACTTCAAATATTTGTGAAATTCGATTTCATGTAAAAATCCAAGTTTATTAGTAAAAGTATTAACGTATTCGCTTACGGGCCAGAGCCATATTCGTCTTGAAAAATAGTGAACACCAAAAAGGCTTTTAACAATGATTACTTTTTTAAAATACAGATCATTATACCTATACAAACACCAAAATAGGTTGAAATGTGGTATTATACTATTTAAGCCAAAATAGCCAATGAAATTTGAGTAAGAGTTTACTGATTCATATAGAACAAATTAAATTCAACAATTTTCTTTCCCATCAATGATGGGCCATCATCAATCATATTTCTTTTACGTGAATCAGTAGACTTCAAAATATAGAAAACTTATTTATCATCAATGTTAAAATGTGTTGGTCAATATAATTTGTATTTATAATTCTGGCAAAGTTTGTAAAATATCGATAAATGCTGCTATCAGAAGGCTAAATACAATTTTTCTCATTTCACGTACACCAAATTTTCAAGTTGGAGTATCAAGAAATCATTATCAAAATATTATAGTTTCTGGTACCAAGCTAATTATAAGAAGCATTCTTGCATTGTCATAGAATAACATTTCCATGTAATTATATATTCTACAAGAAGAGCCATTAAACGAGAGAGTTGACTTTCTTCTAGATTTGAGTGAAACTCTTCTTAACGAAGTCTCAAGAAAAAGAGGAAGACAATCATTCAATGCATCTTTCGACTTAGTTCTGCCAAAAACAAAACGAATTCCAGCACCAGTTGACGTCATCAAAGATGAGTTCGATCACATGCTAATAGTAGGCACGAAATGTAGATGTCGCTACTGTTAAAGTACAACACAGTGGTCTTATAAATTTACTTATAAGTAGTAGTTATGAGAAAATTCTCCTCAATTATGAATAAAGGAAGTTTTTATTTTTATGCATAAATAAAACGATAGACTAATTTTTTAGACAGTTTTTTTTTCGACTGAAAATCAGAATCTTGTAAATTTTCTACGTCACAATAACTGATTGGTGATTTTTACATCGGCTTATATATACTGTTTCGTTCAGTTCAACTACCCTGCTGATTTTTATTTAAAAAATATTAAATTCCCTGGCAATTCCTCTAACGGAATACACTCTATACATTTAAGTTGTATCCAACAGCAATGATCAAAGCTACAGGACTTTTCTTTTTAGTTTATGAAACTTTGTTTGAAAGGTTTACTCGCTCCATTATTGGGCTTGTAAAAAGTATTGCTTAGAATAGTAGAGTTGTAGATATTAAAAAAAGAAAAAATATATTAAAAATTTCATATTATTTCTGCAAAAGTATATTAGTAACTCATTTTAACTTTGCTAAGATGTAGTCGTGTATCCCATTAAATGTACAAAAAATATCAGATGTCATTTTATGTTTGCAAAGTATGCTTTTATTTCTGCAAAAAAAACTTGCTTAATTTATGCCAGAAAAAAATGAAAAAATGTAACCTTGGGTTCTTAAGGGTTAAACTTCATCGTATAGGGTTATAATGGGAAGGGAGGATGAGAAGTCATATGTTTGGATCTGGGGAGCAATCCTCTACGTCGCCTCTCCATTATTAGAGGCAATACTTGTCCTTGATAACTCACTCGAATTTCTGGATAAATCTATCCTGTTGGTGTCGATGGAGTAAATGTCATCGACGAGTGCCTGATACTTCCAGGAATGATGTAACGGAGTTATCATATCCTGCATGCGATCCAGTAGAACCAACAGAGGCCTCTGGAAGTTCAATCCGGATATCGACTCTGTCTCAAAGGAATCCGCTGCGAGAAAGAGGCCATTCTTGGAGTCGCGAAGGGAATCGCGAAACTTTTTGTCCAACTTTTCAGCCACCGTTTCCGATATCGATTTCGATTGACAGCGAATGATTGGAATAACCTTTGCTGTAACGAATACTGAGAATAGACAGCTGACAATGTTGTCTGTATAATTGTCCACCTCGTCTTTGCTCAGGTCATTCTTCATCAGAGCTATGGAAAGAATATTGTTAATACTAATTTCCCAATTAGATATACAATGTGGTTAAAGTCTATAAATCTTTCATAAGCAGGACAATGAACTGGAAATTTGCAAAAAATGCTTTATTTATAACCGAATAACTGAGTGACTTATTTATGGATTTATGAAATAAATGTATGTCTAGAACCTAGAGGAGAGACCTCTAAACATGGTCCTGATGATGATATCTAATAGATATTATCTAATCTCTATTTGATTCTTAATCGACATCAATTCATTGTAAAATAGAAGATAATAGAGAAATTCAATTCAACTTTTCTTTAATTTAACCTTAAAATTACTTTTATGATGAATTTATATTTTATGCAAAACTCTTGTTATTTTGTAAAATATAAAAAAATCTATTATTAAGAAATGTGTTTTCTTGATTATAAAAAAAAGTTGTTTAAAGAGTATGTCAGAGCTTATTTGTTGTATGTTTCGTCCTCAAGAACTCCGTTTGCAGTTAATATATAGCGTAGATGCGAAAAACTCCTCTCAACATCAAAGTGGAACATTGAAATTTCTTGACAAGATACCTTGTGTACTCATCAACAGAATTTTCATCTGAAATAAGCCTTGACTTTGGTCTTTTCATTGCATACTCCTTCAAATTAACATGACTGTGGTAGAATGTCAAATTATTTATCAAGGGAGATTTTCTAAGAATTTCACCATCCCCAGTTAAGCCGTTTACGGTTTCAAAATTAGGGATTTAATATTTAATTGCTTCCAGCCATGTTCCCTAGCGAGTGACAAAAGAAGGTGGAGGATATCAATAAAACGACATCTTCTAGTTTTATTCTCGAGACACAAGAATTTTACTGAGCTGATCAATTTGTCAACTTTTCTATTGTTCATTATAATTTTATGCAACAGAAATGAAGAAGGTGAGAAGATCAAGTTACACCGAAGAGTTTTGGATATAGCAAATGTAAATCTTCTCCCGCTCTTATCATGTACGAAGCTGAGTCACTGAGTACGAGTCTTCGTACTGAATTTGAATCTTCTTTTATGACGATTATTAAAACCAGATTCATCAACAAGGTTTTTCACCATGTCTATAAGCTCTTTTTCTTCTCTTCATAAACCTTGTCAACATAATTTCTGCAAGTTTCTTGACAGCCAACCTTTATTTGTAGAAACAAAAGTTTTCATGGCCTGGGAGCGAAGCATATGCAAAGGAATGTTACATCCAAGAAATTCTTTCGTGAATTAGTTCTGTCCAATTAGTTTCTTCTTTTAAATCCGAATATAATTGAGAATTTGTAACAGTTCCCATGTTGGATGACAGAGGACTTTTTCAGTTCAACAATGGTAGAACATTGAGTAGAAAATTTTTTTAAATTCTTGTTCACACTAAATTCCTTTGGGTATAGAAGGGAATACTTGATATCAGACATGATTACTTAACGGTAATTGTTGACCCGGGTAAAACCCTTGGGACAAAGAAAAAGACTACTAGAAAAATGCATCCATAAAACTCAAAATTTATCACATTTTATAGACATTCATTTTTTGCAAAATACTTAAGCCTTAGAGAGGGTCAAATTAAGAAATCTCATGAGTTTTAATATTAAAATTATAATCAAAACCGTTAACTTACCGTGAAATAATTCGGAAGTTCTGTTAAAACAAGACGTGGTGAAAAAGTAATCTTCGAGTGAGATGAAATTGTTATATTGGTCATAGACCTTTTGAATCATCTTCTTGCAGTCATATGAATAGGCAGCTTTGCCCAAAGTCTCCAAGTGATATCTGGGTATGGAAGAGATAAAGTTGAAATAGAATTTATCATATAAATGTTCTTGCAGGTCTTGGGAAATAATACGAATATTCTCCTCTGTCGGATATAAAAAGTAGATGGCTGGCACATTTGGAATTGATTCTCTCTTAGAGCTGATGAGCCTGAAGAAGATTTAATAAAAGAAATATTTACATGTGAAGTGTAACTCCTAGACTCCGAAGTCCTTTAACAGTCAGAAGAGGAGATATAATCTTTTGTCCAATTTCATCGTATATCAAAATCTATATATCAACTAATTAAGCATTACCTTCCACTGATAACATGTACTCCTCACCTCATTCGAATTGAAATCAATCATACATTTTAGAGAATCTGAAATTGTATTATAATGAGACCTAAATTACATAGCTGTTTATTTCTTAACGTTGAACTCATTTGTAAATGTTATCGATTGAAACAATAAGTAACATTTGAGAATTTTGAGAGAGATTTTTATTATCATTGTCCACAATATTCAAAGTTTAGACTTCCTAACCGAAAGGAAACAAATTTACTATGCAAACTATCAAGTGTGTTGTGGTAGGAGACGGTGCTGTTGGTAAAACATGCCTCCTCATTTCATATACTACAAACAAATTCCCTTCAGATTATGTCCCAACTGTACGATTCTAGATTCTCCACATTTTAAAAAGATTTTCATTTTTCCTTTCCTTCCTTCAAGGTATTTGACAACTACGCTGTCACTGTAATGATTGGTGGAGAGCCATATACTCTTGGATTATTTGATACTGCTGGCCAAGAAGACTACGATCGTCTGCGTCCACTCAGTTATCCACAAACCGATGTCTTTTTAGTCTGTTTCTCCGTCGTCAACCCCTCGTCGTATGAGAATATTAAAGAGAAATGGGTTCCAGAGATCACACATCATTGTCCATCAAAGCCATTCCTTCTGGTTGGCACACAGGTCGATCTAAGGGACGATAATGTTTGCGTTCAGAATTTGTCTAAAAATAAACAGCGACCAATTACTCAGGAGCAAGGAGACAAGCTTGCCAGTTCTCTCAAAGCAGTTAAATACGTTGAATGTTCAGCCCTGACACAAGTGAGTAAACTATTTCTTTGATAAAATTAACATGCAACCTTTATTTTCTACCATTTTTCCTTTAATAGAAAGGTTTGAAGAATGTATTTGATGAAGCTATTCTTGCTGCTTTAGCGCCCCCTGTTTCAGCCAAGTCTAAAAAGTGCTCTGTTCTATAAATAGCCAAAAGATACTTTTTTTGCTCAGTCTTCAATTTGCTAACAAGAATTAATTCTGAAAAATGTTTTTTATTTCAAAAAAACTTCTTATCTTCTTACCCCCACCCCATTCACTCTTCACATCCAAAGTTTTGTTCCGATTAAAATTCTCCAATCTTCTTCAAGACCGTGTTTTTAATTTTTTTTATTTATTTCCCCCTTTTTTAGCTTGATGAAAAATAAACCCCCCTTTTTTAACATGATTTTCATTTGGCTAAAAGAAAGAAAAAACGAGATGCAATAATAAGTAAATACTGGCCACGTTTTATTACTGTACTTCTACAAGACAGTTTATTATTATCAGGTTGAATAACAATTACTATTCAATACTATATTTATGATAAACATTGTATTTGACAAAAAAGCTTGTTTGATAAAATAATAATTATTTAAAAACATGAAATAAGCATTCTCAAATGAATTAATAACAAAAAGTCTATTCACATGACTTAACATGATCACAGAGTCATCTTTGTAAGAATAGCAAATAATAGAGCTTGGAATGTTTCACGATTGAAATTATGCTACGAAAAAGGTTCAAAAATGTTTAGAATTATTTATTTTGATAAGAGCAATCAATAATAATCTAATAAAAGCATTTGAGTAGAGCTCTCATCTATCAGCTTTGTAGGTCTCGATGATATCACCAATGTGTTTCACTCTTTTGAGATCCATGTTTATCGATCGTCTCATGTTTATTTCTCATATTTAATTAAACAAGCTCTGAGAGATTACTCTTGATTTACATTCAATGCAATCACTTGTTGAGCTCGAGAATATTCAACTAGAACGTTTCCTGATCTACTTGTATGTGTTACTTTAATAGCACTTTTTAATAGTATTAACAAATATTTGGCCTTGATCCAACTCGGGATTATTTGAGCTAGTTTCCGACCCTTGAGTAATCCACCTTCTCGAGAGTCTGTTTCATGTGAGATGACTTGCAATCTGAAAATAGTTTACAAGCTCTTGTTGAAAAGTAAACTTTCACTAGTAAGCTTGGCCAAAAACCAATATCAGCGAAGAATTGTTCAAATCCAAAAGGACAACTTCATGGAACCAGGCGTGTCAGTAAAACTGTTTACTAAAATATCGGCAAGAATATCTACCAGTAAATCTAAATACAGACTTGACTAGTTTATGGCATAAACATCTATTCAACTATCGATACGAAGATGCCATGATCTGCGTCCAACAAGATACTTGGAATGCGTGTGTAATGTCTTAAGACTCTTCTCATTACGATCTGAAGCTTGTAGAACATGCTGATACAGAGATCAATACCTCGTCTTCTTGGATCAAGCACAGCATGTTCGAAAAGCGAGAAAATCCCTACAAGCCTTGAGAGTTTTTTTAAGTAAAACCGAAGTCCTTGATAACTGTCAACATAAAAAAACCAAGTTGAGCCCTTATGTCAATCATTGAATCTATACAGTAGATAACATTACCATTTCAAACCTTTAAAAGAAAACTGGAGAAGGAAAGGATCCTTCTTCCCGAGGTCAATGAAAGATTAGGACACACTTTTCATCCATAGAGTTGAAAATGAGAAGCTTGCGAAGAACAGATTAATTTTATCAAAATAAAATCTTAATCTACACCTGTGAAGAAAGTTGTAGTCGAATGAAATATGTGTGTTCTGTTGTACGAAAGAAATCGCACAATCTTTTAGCGTGGAAAAGCCTTCCCAAACGTAAACTTTGAGGTACACGTTGTCGATAACAACAACAACCAATTCTTGCTAGTATAGCTTTCTCAGCCTGCTTTAAATTCACAGGTGCTTTGTAATTTTAAAATATTACAGCACCAATTGATCCATTTTTGGAACCTCGACATCATGTCTTTCACCTTGAGTAATCTACAAAATTATATTTTTATATTGCACTCTCATGCTACTAGAGCATTGCGTAACATTTTTTATTAATTCTAGAGTTTATTTGTAAAAAAATATTCTTTCTCACTGAATAAGTGAATATTGAGTGGGAAAATCTAATAACGCAGCCTACGGCGAGGGAAGCATCCATCTATATGAATTATTAATAGGGCGGCCAAAAAAGGCACCAGATTGAGTCAAAAATAGGCAGTCAAGATAAAAATAAGTGGCAAAAAGGCATTTACATAAAAAATGTGATGCTTTAATTTTGATGAATAATTACATTTTTAATCAAATTTCAAACAACACCAAAAATACCATTTTAGTGAGTCATTTTACGTGATGAGAATATTTTTATCATCAAAAGGCTTACTAACAGGCTTTATAATCTTTCAAGAAAATGCCTATCTAGCCTGACAATGAGACTATCAGTGAGAAATCAACTATACAAGCCTTTGTTTTTCTTAAAATAAAAAAAAGTACATTTTAACCTTTTTAGACTTGGCCCTAGAACTTCTTTCTTGGCTTTAATTTCTATTCAGCTTGTTGGCTAGAAAAATTTATTTTGTGGCATTTGGCCGCCCTAGTTATTAATCATGATACCCTTTTCATATGAAGTCGGTTCCATTCTGCTTCATGGTTCATGTGGACCCGAATAGACTTAGACTCGACTATGAAGGTCTATGAAAAAAGTATAATCTTGCCAAAATTTGAAAAATAACTTCATCTCTGTAGGTCATTTCTGAAGACTGAAATTTTAACCCTTTCGAGACCAGGGGTCATATATGACCCAATGATATTTTTTGTCATATCTTTTTTATTTCAGAATATTATTTCATGAAATTAATATTAGATTATTCGTCATGATCTCTAGATTAATATCGTATATTATTTTAATAAATCTTTCTGAAGATAATCTATTAGAAAATTATTGCAAATTATCATGTTAAAAA
>JJOG01006080.1:0-21647 GCA_000715275.1 Gyrodactylus salaris
TGAGCATTTCACTAGAGGCGGCCTCCTTCCAGAGTTCTCTCGAGGCTCTGGTTGTTTAAGGAAGGTGAGCACTGCAGATCATAAGATTGGGGCGGTCCAGTGAATGCTTCTGCTATGATGTTGTTGGACGGACGTGATTGGCGAGTAAATGAGAGGAGTGGGTGAATTGGGAGAGGGCAGCCACCGTCAGCCTGGATAGCTCAGTCGGTAGAGCATCAGTTTTCTAAATTATCTTTGGCCTTTTTTGCGTAAATTCTTCATTCCTTCGTCCCGGAATTTGGGAAAAAAGTAGCCAGTCCCAGGATTTTCGTGGATGTTCTGAGACCACTCTAGAAGGTAATAATCCTGGCTTCAACTGTCTGATTGGTCCTGCGTTATTTTGTGGGCTTATAGTAGGTCATTAGGGCCGAAAGCTTTGGGGGCGAATTTTTCGAAAAGAGTCCGTCGGAGACAAAAACGAATCGAATTTGAGTACTCCCAAGACGGTCACTCTTCCAAGTGCACCTTTTTTTCACGTGCGATTTTCAGAAAAAATAACACATTTTCACCCTCAAAAATTAATCGCATTCTGATCTCAGGAACGATAAGTTACGAAAACTGACTCTTCTACTCATAAGTAGCAATAAATGTTAATTTTAATCTTTTATTTTTTAACCAATTCAGCAAAACATTCGCATCCTGGAGTCTGTATTTGAGCTCAAAATCATGTTTTCAATCTACTCAGGAATCTCTAATAGAAGTTCTGTCGTAAAGAAGTTTTGCCTAAATGTTTCAGTCCTCCGTCCCGGAATTTGGGAAAAAAGTAGCCAGTCCACTTTCGTGGATGTTCTGAGACCACTTTAGAAGGTAATAATCCTGGGCTCATCTGTTTGATTGGTCCTGCGTTAATTTGTGGGCCCATAGTAGGTCATTAGGGCCGAAAGCTTTGAGAATATTGATAGGCTAAACAGCCATGAATCATAGCATATGATGTAGCAACAACTACACATGGATTAATTCATAGATTTAGGCAATGAAAGTTATAAGAGCGTAGACAATGCTCTGTCAACAATTATTCTTTCAGTAAATACTTTCTAACATAAAATTTTATTATTGTAAAAATTGTTGAGTCTTTAGTATTGAGTATTCTGAATACTGTATTCAACAGTATTGTGCCAATATTTAATATTGCCAATATTATTTGCCTGTTGAATTGGCCCTTTTCATGAATTTAAAACAAACATATTTAATATGATGTAGTAAAGTGTTTAAACGAGATCATTTTTCGTAATAATTACCATTTAAAAAGTTAGTATGGAGGTTGCCTCGAGTCCTATAAAAATAAACCATCCAAAACCTGTCATTCCCAGGAACAGTTTGAAAGACAATAAATTTCTTTCAAGTGTGTCTGTTGAGGTTCAAATATCCTCCAAATCAACCACTTCAGTTAGTAAAATCAAAGCAGATGTTGAACGCTTTCTGAATAAGCTTCCGCCTCAATATGTGCCTAGTCTCATCAGCGACTTTCCTGAATCATTAGATATTTTCTCTTCAGTTGATTCTATACAACTTAACCTTAATGAATCAAAGAGTTCAGATATTTATGTTGAAGCCAAGTCGATACTTTTGAGTGAATCAAACTTAAGGATCTGTGTCTATCGACTATCAATTGGTGATGATGCAGATCCAGTAAGTGAAATAATCAATGTTGGGAATGAATCTATTTGCTGTGGCCTTCGGTGGCTTCTTCCCTCAATACACTTTGAAGAGATTTGGAATAATCTTATTTTTGAAGAAAACCTCAAGCAAGATCTCCTGAATTACCTATATGGATCCCTCACGTTTGCAGAGAAGAATGTTAATCCCAACATAATTTCATGGAATCGTATGATACTTCTCTACGGCCCTCCTGGTACCGGTAAAACTTCTTTATGCAAGGCTCTAGCTAACAAGACAGCCATACGCCTCTTTGAGAGGTATAGATGTTCACATTTTTTTGAAATATCAAGCGAAAACCTCATGTCAAAGTGGTTCAGTGAAAGTCCTCGTTATGTTTCTCAGATGTTTAACCAAATCGAGGAGTATCTTAAAGATGACAATAATTTGGTGTTCGTCCTCATCGACGAGGTCGAGTCTCTTGCAACAACTAGAAATAAGGCAATATCGAATAATGATCCTTCAGACGCTGTACGTGTAGTCAACGCATTTCTCACTCAGATCGATCGCATAAAACGTTATAGTAATGTCTTGATTATGGCCACTTCAAACCTGATTGAGCTCCTTGACAGTGCTCTTATTGACAGGGCTGACCTCAGGATTTGCATCAAGAGTCCATCAGTACCGGCCATATACAGCATCCTCAGGAGTTGCATTAACGAGCTCATTAGAGCTGATGTAATCGACAATGCTGATGGTTACCCTCTCTTGACCTATAATAGTCTTCTCTCGATGAAGTTTATCCAAGAACAAATGACAGAGAATAGCCTTCTATTATTGGAGGTCTGTGGATCAGCTGAAGGCCTGAACGGTAGGACAATTAGAAAGATTCCACTTCTCTGCTATTCACTATTCTACGATTCGAAGATTGGCGGAGGACAGCTTAAGAACTATATCAAAGCACTCCAAAGTGCCATCATCTCTAAAAAGTCTGAAAATTTAAATCACGATAAGAAAGAAGTTGTGTTAATTGAATCCTGAAATTATTTTACATTTATTAATGATACCCAAGGGAAATGCATAAAAGTTTGAATCAAGAAAACTCTCTTCTATCTACTGCGTGAATCTTGAAAAAGATGCAGCCTTAAGGAGTACAGTATTTTATTTCCATCACAAGTTACGTTACCAAGGGTTTAATCAATATATTATCCAAATCAACTTAATTTAATAAAGTTTCTTTGACTGTGAGATATTAGTAAATAAACTTAAATTTTCAAGCATGAAAAAAAAACAATAAAAATATCTTGAACATGAATGAAAGAATTCAATTGGAAGCATTGCCTAGGCCACTAGATGGAGCATTAGTTTTGAGGAAATTCTTTAGGCAACTCTGTAATTCATCAGAGAATATATCAGCAAGCTTGGAGTATCCATTTTCTGTGGGATTTAGATAATCAAGCATATCACGATGCGATATAGAGCCATCAGCATGTAGGAACTTCTCTGCGTCTGGGTTTATGAATGTGAGATTCTTAGTCGATTTGAATAGTTCAGCCAATTGCTTATTAACCGAATCATGTTTAGTTCTTTTTGGGTTTGGTAATCGACCACATGGCAGTAAGCCCTACATTTTAAAATAAATTAAAAAATTTAATTATTCATTTTTAGAAGTGGTTGACCAATGACAATAGACAAAGAGAAGTATACCTCAACTACCTAGTCGATACTATAGGGATTTATTTTCAAGTTAATTAAACTTAGCAACTTACCATGAGAATAATATGAGAATTCGGTTGTTTTTCTTTGATAACTTTGACAATCTCACCGATACCATTTGCAATCTCTTCGGCCGAATGCATCTTATTGTGCGTGCCTGCCATTAGAATGATAACTTTTGGCGAGAAACCATCCAATTCTCCATGCATAACTCTCCACAAAATGTTTTGAGTTTGATCATCATGAATACAAAAGTTTAAAACGTGCAATGGTTCAATAAGGTTCTTATAAATCTTGAGAAAATTAATAATATGAAAATTACAGGAGAGAACTGGAAATTTTGTAGGACTGAATCTCCCAAGAGTAGGACATCGTGTTCAGTTTTTTTTGATTGAAATATAAATCTTTCGTGCTGCAAATATTGTTTACTATAACCAACCTGACTCATCCATATTCCAGAGTTTTCAACATCCTCTCCTTTGCATGGAGAAGTCGAAGACATTTTATTCAGAACAACTTAAATTATCAATTAATAGAAACAAAATATTTATTCTTGATTCATACTTTAAATTAAAAACAGGCAGATCTTCGATACACGGATTTGTCCGTAAGATGATCAACCTAGCTTCCAGTTTGTCGAATATTAGACTAGAAGCTGAAAAAGTGCCAGAAGATGAAGCTAGAAAAAAGAGTCGTCCGACTAGAATAAGAAAGCTCATAGAGTCCAATCAAAATAAAGAAAATACAAACATGACAATCGAGGAGGAACCCCTAAAGCAAGATGTTGTGAAGCTTGTCAAAGCAGTCATAAGGATTAATGACGAAGAGTACAAAAAGCTTCCAAAGGATAAGTTCAGCTCTCGCAAAAGATTAGTTTGTGGATTTCATGAAGTGGAAAAGTATCTCATTCTCGGTAGAGTTAAACTAATTCTTTTGGCTAATGATCTACCAATACACAGCATGGAAGAGTGTTTAAATTCTTTTGTGAAGTATGAGGAGAGTTCACTTGAATCGAATCCCTCTCTGATGATGATTCAGTCTAAAATTGATTTTAAAGCATCAAAAATTGACTTTAAGACCTACGTGACAGAGGTTTGTCGCCAGGCTCATCTTAATAATATTCCAGTATTGTGTTATTTCTCTCGAGGAAATTTAAAGAGTTTATCACGAAAAGTACGTCCAATTTCAATCATAGGCATCATAAATGATTTGGGCTTTGAAAGGGAATTCAGAAAGTTGAAAGAATCAATTTAGGAGAATGACACATGAAAAGCCTTTCAAGTGTATAAAATCTGATATATTCTGGATTTTGAAAATTTCAATATACTGTATAGTTTACAAAATTAAATCTTTTCAACTCTGCATTGTCTTTCCTCCAAAAATCCACCCCATCAATGGCATTATGTCTTAATGACGAAGGTTTACTGAAATTGAATTTACTCATTATTAATTAAATAAAAATGTATCATACTATATTTTGGGTTTAAAATCTTTATCTAACAGAAGTTAAACGTTTTTCAAGCCTACATTCGGGGAATGTTTAATCAAGGTAAAAGTCAAACTTACGCTTAAACATTTTCATTGAGACCTTTCGTGTTAAGAGATTGATCCGAGGCTTTGGTAACTTTTATAATTGGGGCGTAGGCGCCAGTCTTTGATTCCAAGAGTCTTCGATTGCAAGAGAGAGAATTCTTCTTTGCAATAACTATACACAGGAATATGCCCAAGAATAGAGCAAACAATAGGGATCCCAAGACCAAAAAAATGAAAAGCTTAAGGTTTTCTGGAGTACCGGATTCATCAATTATATCTGGGATACCTGGGAAAATATTATTAATGAATCATAATTTTAATTGGACAATAATTACACCTCTAAAATTTAATTCTATGAAGCCTCCCATTATTTAAATCTGTGAATTACAAAGGTTTATTTTTGCAAGACACTTCCTTCCCCCTCATATGGGCATTTGAAAGTTTAGAAGCGGCCTGCTGCGGCCCGTTGCATCCCATTTCGTTTGGCTATGCAACGTTTACACGCGCAACCTAAAGTTGCACCGTTGTGCAAAAAACAGAACTCTGCCATTTACCGTGTGACCAAACATTCGTACAGCGTGAAAAAATTTAATTTTTTGTTTTTCCTGAATAGATCAGAGGTCAAAGGTCACAGAACAATTTAACCTAGCCTATTTTCAGCGCCCTACCGAACTCCATCACCTCCCGTTTAAAGCCAATCTTTACCATTTACCGTACTCAACTGATAAGTGCAGAACCAAAAAAGTGAAATTCTTTTATGTAGGGTAAGATTAAGCAAATTATTACGCTCCTAAAGATAATCAGATTCTTTGAAAAATATTATTCGTTTAGATTTCGAAATTCTGGCTAATTTATAACTAGATACCTCTGAAATAGCTTCTAATATTCTTCTAAAATAGCATTTTCATGCAGTTCCCAAATATAACTCATTTCTCTTACAAAATCTTTAGATAGTCGAGAAAATCCCGGTTTAAGTTTTGGCACAGGTTCAAATTAATTTTAATTGAAATTTGTTAAAACAAAAGATTCTAGAATCTTGACGAAATTTCTTAGATATTCAACCTTATCTGATATTAAATATTGATTAAATAAATCTAATATTTAATCCTTGCCAATACTAAATTACATCAAATTCCCTAAAGTTTATCTAGGTCATATGATAATGAACTTGAAGTATTTTGATTAGCAGACGTGCATGACTAAAATCTGGAAAAAGGTACAAGTCTTACAATCTATCAGACCAAGTAAACACTGATAGCCTGGCAAGTTGTTTGCAGGGATTAACCTATCAGAGAGAGAGTTATCGAGTATTATTTCAAAAATTGGATCATTAATCATTGATGAGAGCACTTTTTAAATTATTACCACAAAATTTGATGGATTATAATCTTTAAAAAATATTTTTTTTCAATCTATCATTGCAAATGCGTTTCATTATTGCTCATTAATTCTAAAAGGTATCTCTTAGATAAAAGATCTCTTTATTTCTTTAATGATAGAGGATCAATCTTCGACCAAGTTGCACACTCTATCAGCGAACGAGTTGCAATTTCTTAGAAATAAAAGGTACGACTGTCTTAAGCAAATCAAATCAATCAACACTTTTGTCTTCCTATTTGCAAGTATTCAACTAATTGTAATTCTCTAAGGACAAGGTCAGTACATGTTGAATAATTTATTCCATTCCCCTGTTGTGAGCAAGCCGTTAAAGATTTCAGATTGTAATGCATATTTAATACATATAGATGGATGATGAATATTGCGAAAATTTGCAAACGTTTTACAAATTCATTGAAATTTAATTCTCCTACACGACACACACACTCGTAGCCTTCAAGTGCATTTAGATTTTTGTTTATCCTTGGCAGAGAGTGCTCCGTATAAGAACTATTCTATAAGTAATGTTAATCAATAAGTATTATTCATCCTTCGTCTAATTAGATGAATGATTTATTGTCTTTACAGAGCAGAAAATGTTTTTTTATTTTTGAAAAATAAAAGTAATTTTAATTGATACAATCCCATTTGATAAAATGCATTATCGTGAAATAGTTTTTCTAGATGCTTATCAGTTATGAAAATGTAAATTCATGTCACTCAGTGTAGTAGTAATTAACACTAGTCATATTTTCATTGGTCAAAGTACGCACTAATAAGAGAGTGAAGTTATGTTTAATTGGCTCACCCATAAAATAGACTGGTTTATCCTTGTAAAACGCTGGGCTACCAGCAAGATTTGCCAATTGCTCGTCAACAATGAGACTAAACTGGTCTCTCGCTTGAAATTCTGATGAGCACCCCTGAAAGGAATTCTTCGGCACCTTTGTAGCTTCATCCTTCCCCTTCACCGATGGGCATTGGAAGAGAAGCTTCGCTCTGTTCTCAAGAGTCCACCAGACACTACATGTGTTGAATAGCTTCTCATCATATGTCTAAGAAGATCGAGAGGGGAAAATATAGATCATTCTCGTGACGCAAAATTAAATATTACGAGAAATCTATCTGGCAGATTAAATCGACTGAAATATTTATATCACGAATATTTTAGTGCTTCTGAATCCTTTCATAAGATTCTAGCTATCTATCTGACAAGAGAGATGTCATAAATCTATACTCTTGATGAAAAATCTCTTCAAAAAATAACGTTTTTTGTAAAGATTTTGTCAAACTGAAAGAACTATTGTCATGTATTATCAAATTATCCTAAAAATTGATACTGAAAAAACACATCTCGAAATGATCACGAGTATACATGATGATTAGAGAATGTTTAAAAAACATGGGTAATAAGAAGAAATTGTAAAGATATTTTTAGCTGAAATAGTCTCCAACCTATTTTCGGAGGGATGGTGTAGTGGATTGTTCCCCAGAGTCCAATAAATATGATATCTCATATGGCGTGGGTCTCCTCCCTCCTTGAAGCAAATCTACTTTGTAAATAGTTTCAAACCTTTCTCCTCATTATAACCCCACATGTGAACCCGAGGAGAGTTAGACTCGGCTATGAAACTCAATTCTAAGAGAAGAAAAAACTAAATTTCGACTTCTAAGCGGGTTTTGAAGATTTTTTGGGCAAAAAAAATTTGAAGGTCTTGAAATAGGCAATAGTGTTCAGTGAACACTCTTCAAACATCTTAAATTTTCTTTCGCCACATTTGTGGCATTGAATTGCTTTTTAAAAGGATGAAGCAAAATATCTTCAAAATTTAGGTTTGGTGTTTCACACTTCAACATTGAATAAAAAGTTATTAAAGTGATAAGTCTTGTCAAAGTCTTTGACTTATTAGAAAAATATGATTTTCCTTTCTAATGAGCTATTGCTAAATATCGTGAGTAAATAACAAGTTTGTGATAAAAAGCTTGAACAATTTGCATTGCAGAAAACGCAGTTACTTTATGAACGACCTTGAAAAACACGTACATTTTTCCGCAAAATATACAAATTTCTGTCTAGAATATGCATAATTTGAAAAATATGCATTTGGTAGCCCTAGCCGGCCAATAAATTTAGAGAATACTCACAAACCTATTAAGTGTATACATATTTGAGTGATGTATTTATTTCTCTATAGGTCTCTATTTTGGTTTGGTGAAAAAACAGGCTTATTTTTTTTCTTAGAATTGAGTTTCATAGCAATGTCTAACTCTCTTCACATGGGGGTTATGAAGGAGGAGGAAGGTTTAGAAACTATTTAAAAAGTCAATATGTTTCAAGGAAGGATGAGACCGGAATCGAACCCACGCTATATAGATATCATGTTTATTGGACTTGGGGAACAATCCACTACACCATCCCTGCTTATGCCAAGTTGTTACTATTTTCTCTCAAACCAATGACCCAATAATGGGTCGATCATTGGGCCGCTTTGAGTAAGTTATACCAAGACTAGGTACAAAAAGCTCAGGAATATGTGGATTGTTTCTCATCAGCAGAAAAATCGTAATCAGTCAGTATTCACAACTTTTAAATGCTCAACCAACTACGTAAGGAGTTAAGTGTAAATTTTAATTCACCGTTTTAAGAAAAGATTCCAAAAATTGTTCATGATCAAAATTTCATTCTCTGACCTGTAATTTCTTCCATTTTTCGTGTCACACCTATGTAATTGTTGATATATTGACTAAAATGTTGCTTGGTTATGCAGATTTTAAATGAAATTATATTTATCGATCAGATGTAACAGAAGGGAATTTTTCTAATAAAAAGACGCCCGTGATATAGCTCAAAGGAAGCTTAACAAATCAAGCAAATGTTCATCATTATTAGGACTACCCAATGGACTTAGATGGACTGTTTCTATATGAAAGAGAGGTCTCTGAGACGTGGTAAGCGGGGAAAGAAATTGATTACTTGAAAGAGACTCGATTTTAGTAAAGGTCCTTTTGGTATCTTCATCTATCATTGATTTTAATTAATCAATCATTGATGAATATTCCAGAATTACTGAAGTTATTAATGATTTTGATCCCTCATCTCAAAGACCACGGCGGTGTAATTGGCCCTGAAATGAATAAAATCAGGTCAATGCCTGAATACCCATAAAAATTGAAACCTTGGTGCCAAATGATGATGAAAACACATCTTTGGAGGGATGGTGTAGTGGATTGTTCCCCGAGTCCTATAAATATGATATGGCGTGGGTTCGATTCCGGTCTCTCCCCTCCCTGAAAAAATTTACTTGGTAAATTTAAATAGTTTCAAACCTTCCTTCCCCATTATATCCTGGGGTTATTAACCCCTCATGCGAACCCGATTAGAGTTAGACAGGGCTATGAAACCCAATACTAAGAAGAAAAAAACTACAGAGCCGGAACAAAATATATATGCGACTTAATTTCAAAAGAGATGTTTTCAGTCAAGATATAAAGAGACGTCTAAATAGTTTTATACAAGAAAACTATAACGGAATACGGTCACAAATTGTGTTCAAGACGCAAAGACTTTTAAATCTTATCAATAAAGACAAAGTATCAACAGAGGAAGAAAGCAGTGTAGTATACAGGCGCATACACTACCAGAGGACTGACAATCCGAATCAAAGAGCATTTGGGCCGTTTGGGATAGGATCAAAGTTTAAAGTTCTAAACAGAAACTCCAGTACAGACCTTCTCAACCTTATAATAATGGAAAAATTCTACATTATGAGATTACAACCCACACTGTGCAAACAAGTGAATCTCATGCAGTCTTTACAATTACGATGGCCAGGGTGAAAGTGTTTTTCTTTCAATTTTTATTATATTCTATGCAAACATTAAAGACATTTGTAAAGAATTCATTGAATTTTTTTAATTTTGTTAATCAACCTATTATACTATTATAGAACTTTGAATACTTTGTGAATGTAGTTGTAAAATATTGAAAATTATTTATTAATCCAAAATTATTAAGAGGATAGTCTTAGTAATACAATGTATTACTAATACATTTTGAAAAGTGAAATTGACAAAGCAAGAGGGGACACTGATGCGGAATAAAAAAGGGAGATCCTTATCTTACTCATTCTCACAAAATTCATTGAACTTACATTTTACTATTCTTCTTACAAATTTCATTGAAAAACTCTCATTTTTTCTTATCTCTTTTTTAATTTGATTCATTCATAATTTTATCAGATCCTAAATTCTAAATTAATTACATTTTCCGCTAATGAGTACACTCAATATCTTCTATCAGAATAATTGAGTAGCAAAGAGTTGTAATATCGCCTTACCCATAATATGTGATAGTTTTGTGACCTCGGACACACGAATATTATCTGATCCCGATCATCCACAATGAGTGTTCTGTTTTCGGTCATTTGAAATCTAAAAAGGGAAAATTAAATTTCTTCTTTCTAAGGCAAATTATAAAATGTATTTTCTGATTGATTGATGAAGCAGTTATGAATGTTTTTTAGTGAAAAGCAGACTTGTATATTGCAAAGGTTACATGGAAACGTTAAGCATTGGTTAGTGATTTTAGTTTTGTTTGAACTTGATTGGAAGCTCATTTGGCAATGAGTCACTAAGAGAATAGTAATTGCAATTACAACCAATACGATTAGCTCACTAAAAATATTAAAAATAACGTTTTAATTCGTTATAATTACGAAAAAATCATTTATTCCTTGCAGCGAATATCATTACATGAAATATTTTTAATTACCGTTGCATGCCTTGTAATAATTAAATATTTCATAACATTTTTTTCAGATGAAATCCCTCTCTGCTAACCCCTACATTTCTTCAAATCAATTCTAGTCACTATTGAGGAATAGGTAAGAGTTGGCTTATTGAGACCTGGAAATAGCTTTATGCCAATCTCATCAGAACCAATAGTATTATGTCATTATTCTCAAATTCCATTGGCTCCTTATCGGAATACACTCATACCTCTGCACACTAACAAATAGGAATACAGACACACAAAGTTGAAAATAATGGTTTGTTTAGATTTCTAAGCTTGTCTCATAACTATGTTAATTTTTGAAGGGTTTATCAGAAATTAGATGAAACTAAAATCTTTAAAATACAAAATAAAATTTTAGAAGGAAATCTTGACTGATGAATCCCCCAGCAAGACGCAACTAGGAACTCTTAAAATCTACATGAGGGCTACTTTGAGATGAGAAAAAGTTTTTGGTTTATTAAAATAACCAAATTTCTAAAAGAGAATTGTATAAAATTTGAGTTTGCATTGTATTGACGCACAAAGGAATTGATAAGACTAATTGGTGTTCAACTTAAGGATGGACATCTTTGAGAGCTTGAAAAATTATTAGTTCCTGGTTACGATAATAATTAGAGTAATCTATAACTTTGTCTAAGTTTCGTAAGCTAAGGCATTTTAGTATTTGAGGACATAAAATGCCTAATTTCCTCGAATATGTTAGAAGGGTGCTGACTTAGAGTCATTCTGTAGAGTAAATAACGAAGCTTTTTATTTTCGTCGGCTCTCATCAGACCTTTCACCGACATGGTTATTTATACATGAGAGAGGTTGGATAACCTGCTCATTGTGACCAATCGTTTTTAGGTGTGTCTGAGTTGACTAACCACAAGTCGGTGTATTGTTTAGTGTGTGCTTTGCCCTCTGTCCCGTTTGAGAGACGATGGGGCTTCTTCTTGTTTTTACGTTTATTCTGCCTTGGAGACTGTGAGGTTTATGTAATTTGAGGTCATAGTTAGTCTGTTAAAACGACTAAATTTCTATCCCGATCGTTCTTGAGATGAAGGAATTTCATTAAATCCAATGACTCTTGGTGGTAGTCTTTATAGGAAAATTGACGTATTGAACAAAATTTGTAGAATCCCAAATAACTAGATTTTAGAAATACCCAGCCGTTGCCACTCAAATTTTAGCTCTGAAAAACTTCAATAAGATCAATGATCTTAGATCAAGAATATATTTTTTTCCAACTAGAGTAGTTCCTAAGTTATCTTTGCTGAGGTAATCTACGGCATTTAGTGCGTAACTGCTTTCAGCGAGTAGTGCAAGCCATATTAAGCGGGTTTTTGTTTGAATGAACATTGACCACAAAAACTAGACACACGCTCATCAGCTGTAATTTCCCCTCCTGGAGTATAATACTTAAATCTATAATCCGTACCCAAATTTCACGAATATGAACCAATTTTCCAGATGATCTTCTATATTCTCTGGTTTTCCTATCAGCAAGCCGGATACATCTATTCATAATAAAGATTCTAGTTCTTCAAATAGCGTCTCTTCCAGCCATATTTTTATTCCACAGTTCTAAATTTGGCTCTTTTTTTGACTTATAAAAGCCAGCTAGAATAATTATCTCAAGGGCAAGTCCTCTGTGTCTAAATTTTTCCATTTATTCTTGATGATGAACTTTGTATATAGATTTGTATTATTTCTCTTCTTACAAAAACTCTTAATGAAATTTTTAATCAAATATTTAGAATTTTCGAATGTCCATTATTATACATTATACAATGTATAATGGATTAACAATATACATTACTGTACTAGGTTTCAGAGTAGGGTTATGCGTTATAAATAAAGTTCCACACACTGATGAAGTTTTGCATGCTTTGAAGTCGAATGATTCATAATGGAGACATTAGAATCCCAGATTCTCTTTCCCCATGTAAACCGAGAATTCCTGGATTTAAGCTACTCTTCAATTTCCTCTATTTTTTGATTTTATAAATTTTTCAGAGGAAAAGTGTCTCACATGAATTAGCAGACTTTCAAAATATTTGTAACGAATTAGAGTATAACAGTTTAGATGATTAGTCTTTCAGTGGATCCCTGTTTGTTAATCTCAGTAGCAATTTCGAGGATATCTATCACCTTCTTGACAATGGCCAAAAAAGTCATCGAAAGACTTGGTGGTCCATACAGCGAGTTTAATCATTCTTGAACGCACTAGTATCAGTTATTGTCCTCGTCATTTTCGATCATACGTAGCACAAGCTCTTCAATAATATTTTCAGCGTCTGTCTTTTTGCAGGGAATGAATCATCTGCCATCGTGCCAATTTGCTTCATCCTCCCACTTGATGAAAGACACATGCTAGACCACGCGGACCAGGAACCCTCTCAGTAGAGACTTTTGAAAAGTTTTTGTGGGTATGTTGAAAAAAGGCTAATTTCGAACGGTTTTGTCAGAAAATATAATTATGAGCATGAATTCTGAGAAGATAAAATACGTTCAGCACAACTTCCTACGTTCCTGATCACCCTAGTTTCCATCCCAGTCCTCGCCTATCCTACAAGCAGTGGATCTTAATGAGTGGACTTGACCCATTATGGGTCCGCCGACAGGCCTGGATCATCAAGACTTCTACAAAGTAAGATGAGGAAAATAGTAAAACTCAAAATTACAAAATATAGTTGTTTTTAGAATTTTTCAAAATTCGACGGCCAACATGGTTTAGATTGAGATTTTTTCTTTCCAAATGTGTAATTTTTGTTTACAAAACTATCTAGATGCAGAGTCACGAAGCGTACAAACTTCAGGGTACACCGTTTTTGTGTTTTGACAGAATAATATAAGCGCTCTAAGAAACATAGTTACCAAAAGAGATGGGTGGTTCGGTCCATTCTCGTTTTGAAAATGGTATTTTATGCTCAATTTAATTAACTCACAGTGCATTATTCGGCTGCCAGAATATACAATGGGTACGTCCAGAGTTTATAAAGTTGATCAGGTTCAATATGAACAATACAATGTAGTTTTTCTGATACATTGAATTATATTCATCAATAATCTCAACTTAAATATCTTGGATATTTTTTTGAATAACCAATAGAAAACGTATATTACAAATGCATTTAATGCAGAATTTCAAATTACTATTATTTCAACTCCAGTTACTTCTGAGTAGTGCTAACACACTTTATAGGAATAATTAAGGATGTTTTGATATTTTATTCATAACCTAGACATTTTGTTGGAAATTAGTGAAATAGATAAACTGTCAAAAATGAAGAAAATCTGTCGAGTTGTTTTGACTAAATTAGATAATTCTTGTTGGTCTATTTTTCAGGGTTTACCGTAAACCGTTTACGTCGTGTTATATTGTAGAAAGAGCAAGCGAAACCTAAAAAGTACGAGGAGAAGATATCGTATCATCCCAATAATGAACGATCTCATGTTTCTAAGAAGCCAAAACCAAAATTGATCAGTTGAGAATGCAAGTTTAATAGCAAACCCATGTGCTGACATATATTTTTCAAAGATGCAACTGAAGATCTCATGATAAGATTCTTATCTTAAATTATTATTTTTAATTCTGTAGGGATTCAGATGAATCACACTAATACAAACTCTACCCTGCAAATAATGAAAAATGGGTATTCAAGTCTGGGACTTTGTAAATTTTAATAAATTATATTTAAACTAAATATATCTAAAAGTGACATCACTCCTTTGAAATATGAGAGATAGTTGGACCTTCACAGGACACTTGAGAATATGGGAGAGCATCTCCTCAGAAAAGCCAATGAGGAACATGATTTTTGTTGACTTATTTCTTATCGACAAGAAACTAATATTGACTGAATTCAATCTTCTCTTAATTATAACTTCACTTGAGAGCATATTCGGAAAGACAGAGTTGATAAACATCCTAATAAAGGTGTCTTCCCAAGTGATTTTTGGTGTATTGAGTGATTCATCTTGAAGATTAGAAGTGTTCCATGAATTCCAGCTCTTTTCAACACCAATTCTATGTGGTTTCCTAGTCTTTTCATATGTCAAGGCAGTTGTCTGATTTGGTGTTCGGCGAACAACACCGGAACGGGTGTTTTTAAATCTCTTTAGAGGGTTGAGGAGCAATTTTGGTAAATTACTGAAAAAATTCATATCTGTAATATAATAAAACAAGTAATTTAAGACTAGAGAAAATTGTTTAAGTTCACACTAAAAGATATTTTTTCAAAATTATGACATATCTTATAACGGGTTCCAGCAAGGGCATTGGCCGTGCAATCGCAGAGAGCTTATCCAAGATCAGTCCCAAGGCAAGTATAATTCTATCAAGTAACTTACTTTATATATATTTCAAGCTAGAAACGAATCCGCTGGAGAGAAGGCATTGAAGCAGCTTCATGATTCTGGTCATAAAAATGTTAAATTCCATCAATTAGATATCAATGATGTAGCAAGTCGTAAGAAAATGCACGATTATCTGAGTAATCAACATGGAGGACTTGATGTTCTAGTGAATAATGCTGGCATTTATGTTAAACCTAGTGAGAAAATGCCCTTTATGGATGAGGTTAGTCTAAAATCATTTATTTCGTAATCAATATATTTAGGAAATTGTGAAATTAATTATCTGTTTCTTATTATTTCTATCAAATATTCATTCCAACAAGTTCAACATAAATTGTGTTCTTTTTCAGCATTTCTTTCTTCTTATTTCAGTATATCTTTAATTATTTGGCTGTAGATTACTCAGAAGTAGCTGTTCCCTCTTGGATTTTCAAACTTGAGGGTTATTTTATTTGGATTGCATGCAGCAGATTTCTTTTGGAGAAATAAATGAATGCCGTCATAAACTAAACAAAAATATCTTTCTGATATTTTAGCGGCGAGCAAAGTTTTTTGTGACGCAGGTTTGCTGCCTCTTCATTTTAAGTTCTAAATATAATTTTATCAAATAGGTCAGATCTACTCTCGCCACTAACTACTTCTCCCCAATGGAATTGGCTACAGAACTACTACCGATAATGAAGAATAACGGTCGCATAGTGAATGTTGGTGCAAAAATCGGAATCTTGGGCCTAAATAAAATCTCTCAAGAGAACTCCGATCGCATTATGAACACTAAAAGCCTCGATGAGTTGAATGCAATCGTTAATGAGTACATCCAACTGGCTGAAGAGAAAAAACTCTTGAAGGAAGGCTGGATTAGCATGGTCTATGCCCTTTCCAAGACCTTTATCAACAAGGCCAGTGAAATTCTCGGACAGAGCGTTCAGAATGATCCCAGAAATCTTATTGTCACTTGTGTGAGTACCAACATTTTCTTCTTATCTATTATTTAAAATTTCAAAAGATCTGTTTATTTGAGCCTAAAAAGGATAAAAATAAATAAAAGGAAATAATTAAATAAACTGAATACTTTACTTTTTTGTTGATTAGAAATAAATCTAGCTATCAAGTGGAAGACGAAAAACGTTCAAAAATCAAAATTCCTTCTTTCTTTTCGGCTACTTTTTAGTTTCTGAGTTTAATTCATTCACATAACATTTTAGTGCTGTCCCGGATCAGTGAAAACAGACATGACTAGTCAAACAGGCCTATTAACAGCAGCAGAGGGTAAGTTACTTTTCTCTAATTTTCTTTCAAAGGTGCCAAGACTCCCGTGTTCCTGTCCAATGACATTAACAAGGAGAACAATTCAAAGTTTTTCCTTATTAAAACTCCACTCAAATTTGAAAGAAATCTCAAGTTGAAATTTGCATAAATAAATTCTTAACAATTAACCAGTGTTTAATAACCACACCTTTTTAAAAATTTTGCTCAATAATTTTAGACCTCTTTCTAGATATCGTTATATCTGTGTATTTGAATCGATAAATTGAAAATAACAAAAAAATTACTAAATGTTAAACTCAAAGATAAAACCATTATGGTTAAACCATCGGGTTTTGTAAACACTGAAAATAATTGTTGAACATAATCAATCACCGTACTGTTTAATTAATTAATTTAGCCCCAAATGTAAGTGAATGAATTCAGTGAATGAAAAAGTTTTTATTTAAATTTAAATCAGTGCAGATTAAATCTAATAAATTAAAACTTTTAATAAGTCAAGTGTTTTAAATATAAGATTATTTGAAATCACGAGAATCAAATTCTTAGTTCAAAATGAAATTCTACACTCAACTCTCATGTATAATTCGTCATGCCTCAAACAACAACTTCCTCAGACGTTCGTTTTCTCACGTCACAACTAATAGTTCAATAAAGCCTAGAAACCAAGATCCACGCTGGAAAGATATTCAAATAGAAAGAGATGAAGACGTTGCTGATGTCGTCATAATCGGGGGAGGTCCCAGTGGCCTTGCAGCCTCTATCAGACTAAAACAGTTAGCCAATGCGAGTGGCAATGAGTTAAGGGTTGTTGTCCTCGAAAAGGGCTCTTACATTAGTGCACATACCCTTTCTGGGGCTTGTATTGAACCATCAGCTCTAACAGAACTCATACCTGATTGGAAGGAGAAAGGGGTTAGTCTACTATTGATTTACCTACTCTTTATCGATATTAATTCGTCTTTCTAGGCTCCACTTTTGACTGAGGTGAATCATGACAAGTTTTATTATTTAACTGAAAAATCAGCTTTTCGTATTCCGATTCCACCCTGTGAGTTATTATCAAGGCAGCCGAAAAGATTTAAGTTATTATTTCCACATACTAATGATTCAAATCAATTAATACTTCTTTCAACGTAGTATTTCCATTGAACAACCACGGAAACTACATTGTCCGACTTGGAAATGTTGTGAAATGGCTTGGCGAGCAGGCTGAAGAACTCGGCGTTGAAGTCTACCCTGGAATATCTGCCTCGGAGTTAGTCTACAACGAGGACAAGTCTTCAATTATCGGAGTCAACACCCATGACACTGGCGTAGCCAAGGACGGCTCGCCCACTGACACATTCACCGCCGGGATGGCCTTCAAAGCGCGGCAGATCGTCCTTGCTGAAGGATGTCGTGGCCATTTGAGCAAGGAGCTAATCAAGAACTTCAATCTCTACACAGATGACCAACACCAGACCTATGGAATTGGAATAAAGGAATTATGGCAAATTGATGAGAGTAACTGGCAACCAGGTCTAGTTGAGCATGGCTT
The DNA here is from genome assembly GCA_000715275.1 of Gyrodactylus salaris. Lineage (NCBI taxonomy): Eukaryota > Metazoa > Platyhelminthes > Monogenea > Gyrodactylidea > Gyrodactylidae > Gyrodactylus > Gyrodactylus salaris. The sequence goes on from JJOG01006080.1 coordinate 18,204, forward strand.
TGGATATCCCTTAACTAACGACGTCTACGGTGGGTATTTTCTTTATCATTTGAATGAAGGCTCTCCACAGGTCGCATTAGGCGTTGTCGTGAGTCCTATTGCAAATATATATTCGAAGTTTTCTACTATTTTTAAAAATCGCTCTTTCTGACATCTCCCATATTCAATTTATACTCATCGTGATCTACATAAAATTCACGTGAATATATGCAATTTACTTGTCCTACTGATAATTAGAGCAAGCCAAAGGACTATAGGCGACCTTTTTCACAAACCCACAATCTTCCAAGAGTCCTAAAAATATTCTCTTTTTTGTCCAAGTGTTGCCGGTACGATTTTAGAAAAGGACTACACTATTTCCTTAATTTCCTCATCAATAAAACGATATTTTCATCAAATAAAATGACTATTTCGAAATAACGCAGAGCATTCTCACCCAAAGGTAACGCTAGTTTCGCATCGACTTTATAACTGCGCCAGGATACTTTGAATCAATTATCTCGAAGAAATGTGTTTTTTATTTCGATTATTAGGCTAGAAATTGATAAGAAAAGAGACATTTTTGATAAAATTGGTTTTTATTTTATGCTAGCTTGTTATCATGGAATTCTTCAAGGGTTAAAATAATTAAGATAATACTGAGATGAATCTTTATAATTTTCCCAGATTTCTGTGTCTCTTTTAATGGAAACTTTTGTTTTACAAAGAAATACTCTAACTTGTAAGTCGTGTGACTAATTTAACCAATAAAAGCAAATTTCTAGTGAAATACTATACCTTTCCCCTTGGAATATTTTATTTCAACATTCTCTCTCAACACAGATTGGCCTTGATTACACAAACCCCTACTTGAATCCGTACAAGGAGTTCCAGAAGATGAAACACCATCCCCACTTTCTGAAGCTTCTCACCGGAGGATCTAGAATTGGTTACGGCGCTAGAGCGCTCAATGAGGGCGGCTTCCAATCGATTCCCAAGTTGACCGTCCCCGGGGCCCTTATGGTAGGTTGCTCCGCCGGCTTCCTCAACGTCCCCAAAATCAAGGGCGTCCACAATGCCATTCGTTCGGGGAGGATAGCGGCTGAGAATATTTACGAAAAGCTGTCATCTACTGAAGGTAATTCTTGGTCTTATTTTTACAGAAAAAATGATTAAAAAAGCATCATTTTTTATAATTTGATCAATAATTTGAAAAAAAAATCCCTACTCAGAAGCAACACATTTTTTAAAATGCAGCATCTTATACAAAATACTTTTTTTCTAGAAACGGAAGGAGTTGAAATTAAAGAATATGAATCAGCCCTGAAAGCGAGTCCTGTATATGAAGAACTACGGGTTGTGAGGAATGTTCATCCAAGCTTTCATGCCCTCGGTATGGGAATGTTGGGAACAGTCGCCTATGCTGGAACAGTCACTTACCTCCTCAGGGGAAAGGAGCCTTGGACCTTTAATCCAAATAGTAAGAATTAGAGCATCATCATTTTTAGGGGCTCCTTAAATTAAGGCATCTCAAGCACTTTTTTCAGCTAAATGTACTTTTTTGTCTCAGTCATAAAGGGGTTAATCTAAAATATATCGTATTCTCGGCTTCTTTCTAACTAGTCAATTTTCTCAAGAAAAAGACAACGAATACACAAAGCCAATGGCGGAAGCCAAAGAGATTGACTATCCAAAGCCAGATGGAAAGATTAGCTTCGACCTCTTGACCAGTGTAGCCCTAACCGGTACTAATCACGAGAGTGATCAACCAGCCCACTTGACCCTCTACAACGACCAAGTCCCAATGAAGGTCAATCATCCAGTCTACGGCGGACCAGAGAGTCGGTTTTGTCCCGCTGGCGTGTATGAATACGTGGAGAATAATGGCCAATTGGGCCTACAGATTAACGCACAGAACTGCATTCACTGCAAGACCTGCGACATCAAGGACACCACGCAGAACATTAACTGGGTCACTCCGCAAGGTGGCGAGGGACCCGCCTATAACGGCATGTAGAGAGTACTTTTCGCTGTGTTATACCAATTCTTTTCACATTCCTGATTATTTTTTATTTTACATTTTTTTTGAAATAATAATTTTATCAAACCACTTCAATTCTCTCTCAAGTGTGAATGACTCATTTCAACCTTAACCCATCTCTTTCTCCTTCCAGATGAGTCGGGCAAAACGACTTACAGCAAACGACTTTATAGCCCAAGAGAGGATCACTCAGTTGGCCATTTCCAATTGGAACCCATGTACAGATGAACGCTTCAAAGATGTCCTCACCAAGGACGACCTAAAGGTCAAATACGACCGCAACCTTGTGCACAGGCTGTACGAGAAGGAGTTGCTAGCGACCGGCTTCAATTATCGTAGAGTTATGGCCTTGGAGTTGAACGAATACTTGGAGAGGTATTTGTGGCCCAATTATAAAGCGGAGACGGCCAGCAGAATGGAGACAATGTCGATTTGCGTTATGGTCAATGAGAAGGCTCGTGAAAGGATTCCTATTTGGAAGGTGAGCTTAACCCTTTAAGATCCGACTCTACTATCCAATGATAATTCCTATTTTTCTAGGCTAAAAAATTTAATTTTAAGAGAATCTTTCCTAAAATATTTAGTTTGGCAGATATTCTCGGTTTCTTTGAAGATAAATGAGGTCTCTTTCAATAGAATAGAGCCAATAAAATATCATAATTATGTCTTGTTTCTTGTTATTCAAACTCAGTTACATACTTTTGCAAATTCTAAGTCTTTTACAACGTAAGATGAGGAAAATAGTAAAACTCGAAATTACAAAATATAGTTGTTTTTAGAATTTTTCAAAATTCGACGGCCAATATCCTTTTTAAAATAAATGACTGAATAGCCTAAAATATATTATCAGAAAGCCTACAAACTCTTCTTCAAAATGGTGTGACTTGATGTATTTTATTACGACCTTGGATATAAACTGGTGGAAAATAAAAGCGATCCACTTTATTTTTTGGGATTTACTCTTTGACAAAAATATATTTCGTTTAGATTTTTTCTCAGTTATATTCTCAGAAGACTCTTATTATGATTTATTTCATTATTCAATTTCATTTTAAAACTTAAAACTGAATTGCGTGAGAAAATAAAAGCGGTCCATTAACAAAAAGTTTTTTTTATTACAAATATGAGGTGTTTTCGCCATTTTTTCTGATAACCTCCAGTACTCGGTCTCCCGTTGAGGCAATTAAAGGTGTAATGACATCAAATCCTATGTTTTGCCATTCATTTTTGACGCATTCTTCAAGATCCACAAGATTGTCAAATTGTCTATTGTTTTTGTAAACTCTCTCGCTTAGGATGCCCCAAAGATTTTCTATAGGGTTTAGGTCAGGACTACAGGCCGGCCACTCGATAAGTTCAATGTTATTTCATCAAAAAACTCCAAACTCGACCTGGAAACGTGGCAAGTTGCGTTGTCTTGTTGG
>JJOG01006083.1:0-23655 GCA_000715275.1 Gyrodactylus salaris
TTTTCAATATGCTCAGAAGCGAGAAAGAGTTATTCATTTGATGATTCCACAATCCAGGAGATAGTCTGTTACATTTCCACCAAAGATCTCATCGAGTACTATCACAGGCTGGACACAATGGTCATTGATCTCAGGGCAAGTGATGAATATAAAGAGTAAGTTTAAATTATTTTTCCCAAAACTTTTGAAAAATTGAAATTGCTTTTATCAAACCGAAATTGTAAATATATTCCCCCCCTCAGTGCCTGCCTAATAAACAGCTTCAACCTGCCCTATACAGACGGTAAGGCCTACAGCTGCTCAGGCTCTCAGTTCTACTCAAAGAGCATCTCCCACGACTCAGATGATACCACGGAGTTGGCGAGGGTCTTCAAAAGTCCCAGCTGGTCCCGGGCCGTGGAGGCGAGGAGGCTGAGCGAAGGAAATTGCAACCCTTCACCAGGTCTCGTAATAATCATTTACCGCGGCTTTGATGATACTGAAGAGGCCTATGCAAAGAAATTCGCCCTATCTCTCATCTCTCGGAACATTGATAGGGTCTGCATTGCGGAGAATGGCATAAAGGACATCATTTCCAATGAATGGTCCTACTTCCACCTGATACCTCTCGACAAGCATCCACAATCATTCTTGTGATACAATCAAATTGATACAAGGAAATTTTTATTTTTTTATTTGATTTTGTATTTTTATAATTTGATTTTGAACCTGTATAATTTTCATTACTAAACTCGTTGATTCATTTGAAAGAAGAGTTGAAATATCGTTCGAAAGAATATTTTGCTGGACCTGATTGATAAAACTTGACCTCAAACACTTGACTTATAAGCCTACCAATTAGCAACTATCAAATAATACTTGAAGTGAATCATTCAATGTGATTGACTTCAATGAAAAGAGAATGAGATTAACCTAATAGAAAATGTATCGAAATAATACCCATACAAGAATCGCTTGATTAATTAAGGGACTTAGAAGTAGGCGTTGATTTTTCAATTATCAATTCATGACTAGCCATTAGCTACACTGTTCTTATTATCACAGGTAAAAATGACATCAGTTGCTCTTGAGGCAAAACGGCAACAACGGCACTTTCCCCTACAAAATATGAAAAATTGAATTTAAAAGAGAGTCTATTTCCAATTTACCACAAGAAAGTAATGGCCGATAGTTCGATGCATTTCTAGAAAATTTGTAATCCTATTAGCTACAGTTTTGCTTTTAAAGAGTCATTTAAAAAATTATGCAAAAGTTTCAATCATATTGTAAAATGGATGTAAACTTTATTTTTCACCAGTCGCCTAACTTGACCTGCAATTTATTCATTTTGAATCGTTTTAGGTTTTTCTTAGAATTGAGTTTCAAAGCCGAGTCTAACTCTCTCTGGGTTCACATGAGGGGTTATAATAGGGGGGGGGGAGGTTTAAAACTATTTACCTCAAATCTGCAAATCTGCTTCAGGGAGGTAGGAGACCGGTATTAAAACACGCCATATAGGATATCATATTTATAAGGCTTGGGGAATAATCCACTACACTATCCCTCAAAATCTAAACCTATTAATATCTTGACGGCAATAGAAATATTTAAAAAATATAAACTGGATTATCATTAACAATATGTGAATTTTCAAAAATCCGCGGGTTTTCAATACAAAATATTATTTTTCTCTCTAAAGAGAGCGATTACAATGTAATTTGACAAAAATAATCTGATAAGAATTCTTAAGACCTGGAAACAGTTTTTCAATCAAGTTTATTCGAAGATTAATAATCTGCTCTTATAATCATCAAAATATTTCGGGATCGACTTTTTTTCAACTTAATGATCCACAAGTTTAAAAAATTTAAAGAGAGAAACCTGAACTAAAAACATGTTTTGTATCTCGGTCTTTTGATCAATTACTATTTTTCATAGTTTTTGGCAAAATCCTAAAGCTGTTGCCACAATCGGTCAAAAACGACAAAAGTAAAGAGGAAAACAGTTTTTTGCCGTATGCCGAATTATTTCAAAACTTTATGCAAAATTATTGTTCAGTATTTGATTTGAAACAAAATCATGGTCGGGGAAATTTGAAAATCGGCCTCGAAATACGAAAAAGTTTTTTTGGCCGGAAAAAGGATCCACCAAGCGGCCGAAATGGCGGTTTAAAAAATCAGAGTATGCCAAAAGTTCAGGCGGGTTAAATAATGAATTTTGCAATTCAGTTCGTTTCGGTAAATAGTTTTTGTTTGGCCGGTTTGCAATTTTTAAAACGGTGTGGCGCGGCGCAGGAAGATTTTCAGCAAAAAAAACATAGTTTATAGTTCGCAGAATATCATAAGTTTGGGTTTTGAAAAAAAAATTGGAACAAATTCTGTCACTGTTCTCTCCGCATAAGAAAAAAGTGCCATTTCTAAATATTTTTAAAAATAAATCTGACATTTTGCGCAAAAGGGCTTGTCAACTAAGGAGAAGAGATGTAATACATGTCTCATGAGTCTGCACACACATCATTTTAATTCCTGACGTCCGATTGGTTAGCCGAAAAAAAACTTGTTGAACTAATTGTGAGAAGATCATAGATTATGGAAAAAAACCATGCCTATAAGTTGGATCATAACCTCAAGTACCTACATGCAAAAAATCAGAATAGTTTAGGGGCCTATAGACACACAAAATCAGATTTCCATATATACACCTAAGAACACCTTATCCTGAACAGATGTGGCAAGTGAAACCTTATTGTCTTAGAGAATACGAGATTATCAGTCTTCTCCCTGAGAAACGAACATTGGGTATAATTTGTTTCGCATCATTAGTTTTTATTTATAGGGTTCCATTCAGAAATAACTGTTTCGCTACACACTTGATAATTTTCTTACTTTCTATAGCCACGAAAATACAGTTCCGAGATGCAGCATTTCCAATGTTGGAGCAAGACAAACTCTCAAATAACTTACGTCACTTGTTTGAACATTATTTCATGTAACTCTTGAATTTATTTTCTTCACCTCTGCTAAAAGTTTAAAGTCTAGAGGTGGATAGCAAGGCCTAATTTTCAGTTGAAACTTTCAATCTCCGGGATATTTCCAAAGAGATTACTAGACTAGTGTTGGAAAATTTTTCGATCATATGAAAATATCTCTCTTATGGAACCTGATAAAAACTCTTCTTAAACTTGGCTACTACTTAAAAGTAATAGAATTTAATTTTCTTAGATTTGTGATAATTCAAATGCCTTCCGTAAGCCGAGAGGATAATTTACTGATCGAAAAATCTCCTTAGTCGAAAATGTGCCATAGATTAATGATGAGAGTTGGGTTTCCAAGGACCTATATCTAGTATCATAAGACTAATTAGCATTTAAGAGGGTTTTGGACAAGATTTTTTCTTTGGATTGAAAAAAACCCAGAAGATTTATGTGAAGAGAAAAAGTTGTTTTATCTACCGACATTTACTTACAGTAAGGAATTTAGACTTTGAGAAATAGGATTATGTCAGTGACATGATATGTCACTAAACTTGGCAAATTTTGATCTAATGTTAAAAATTTCCAAGACTCTCTCAGAAATAGTCATCTTCTTTTATGATAGGATAATCAAATATATTTCAAGTTATATTAAATGAATACACCTTTTGCGTGAATAAAATATTTTGCCTAAAAATATTAAATTATTTTAGCTAAATTTAAGGTCAACTCGAATTTTTATTGGAAACCAACTCTCACTAAAGAGGAACTCACAGTACGAAGGATCCACTTCTTAGTCGGAAATAGCCATGGCTCCCCTGATATGCCATGCCGTTGGATAGCATGAATACATTTTCGACTCTAGATTATCTCAATTGGTTAATTTGTCTTATACTGAAGAGATTTTTCCGTTACAGTAAGTCAAATGCACAGCTGTTAATCATCAACTTTTTTTACTGAGTTTCTCAAGCGATTGGAAAGAAGTTAGAATTGAAATGTAACTTGGGTCTTATTTCAATCCAAACCCCTTTCACAATAGACTCAAGATGACTTAATGAGAGGATGATTAGAGTGGCTGGAAGAAATCTCTTCAGACCCTACGTCCCTTAAAATGCAACAAACCTTTTAATCAGCTGACCAAGTTCAGCGCTATTCTGGGTGTATAACAAATTCGCTATTTGAAAACAAAATTGTATTTTTATTATGTTTTCTTACTTTTGAGATCACTATGTTACTTAATATAAGTTCATATTTCAAGGATGACTTCTCAGAGTAAGAAGACTGAGCATTTAAAATTTAAATTTGCACAGGCAGGTGTTCTCACGGTTATTTCGTGAAGTTTTAAATATCTTTACAGTTTCTGCAAAGTTATATATATGAGTTATATATCATATTATGAGTGATATTATCCCTCAGAGATATATACTATTTAAAAAGAAGCATTTCGTGCTGCAAGGTTTTGCAAGGTTTATTTCACCTAATCATATCGATTTCTCCAATATCCCAGGGATATTATCCTTTATTTTTAGTTCAAATAAAGATTTGGAGGCTGGAATTTTCAACATTTCTCTCTTCATTAATCGATACATTGTCTGTGTATATATTTATTAGATATACGTATTATACAGATTATAACAATGCGTTCAAGCATCGATGATCGACCTTTATCATAGGCCATGATTCATAGCATCGGTAGGTTCCTTGTAGCTCGTTGGTAAGCAGGATAGAAAAATTTAGATTCGAAACTGCACATAGGAGCATTACAAGCAATTTTGAGATAAATATAACTTGTTTCTTGCATGATTAATGTCCTAAAAAGCCATGGATGCCGCAATCTCTACTGAATTGTCTCATTTGAATTCAAGCCTCAGCAGAATCGGATTATCGCTCAATGAATCAAAAAAACGTATCATGTTTCTATCTAAAAACGCTTCAGTCAAAGATCCTAATCTGAAAAAGATGAATGTTACGTCTATTGTTGACCTTGGTTTCCTCTCAACGAAACTGCATGCCAAAAACATGATCAACAAAGTCAGAGTAAAAACTTTTCAACTTAAGAAGTTTGCTCTGAATAAAAAACTGAGAGTCATGCTCTACCGATCTCTAGTCCTCCCTCACATTGATTATGGATTCAGTGTCCTCACTCGCATCACCTCAAAACTTTCAGAGAAGCTGGAAAGATTACAATAAAAATTCCTGTCATCATCTGGTGGGTACTGCAGTTACGAAAGCCTCCTCGAAAGATTTAAACTATTTCCAGTCTGGGTCAGAAGACTATCCTCAGCGATGAACCTATCTGATAAGACAAGTTCCAAACTAGCCCACAGCTATAATACAAGAGGTAAACTAAAACACTCGTTCCTAAGAGAGACCACAGACAAAGTCATCAGTTCAAACTCCTTGAAAAAGAAGAGACTTGCCCTGCTGAGTCAGAAGAAGCTTTGTGCTCGACTATGGCCCCTAATCAACAAGAAAAATGTATTCGAATCTCAAAGAATAAAATTGTTAAATCGAATCTAAAGTTTTAAATAAAAAATATTAATATTCATGTTTAGAAATATCCGCTTCAGAAGAGACATCTTTCTCCTGTAATCTGTACAATAAACTAGGAAGCACAAACAACAAAGTATTTAAAAAAAATTATCACGACACCAGAAAACACTAGCAAACTTTCTTAGTTAATAATTATATTGGAGGTGAATTTCTTGTTTGTAAAAATCGTGTGTATTTCTTCCACAATATAATCATCTATTCTTAACAGAATAGTTATTCGAAGAGGTGTCTACAAATAAAACATGCACGGAGAGTTAAAAATCAAGAAAAACTAAATATTTTAATAAATACATGAATATAATATATATTTTTCAACTTTTGTATACAATGTATACTATACATTAAAACTCTTTACATAACGGACTCCATATTAGTGAATATAAAATATCAAATAAACTCATTACATCTTTGTCAATGTCTTGGCACTTGGTGATAACGAATAGAAAAATTTCTAGATTTTTGAAATGTTTTTGAAAAAATAGGGAACACAAGAGGGCAATAAATTCTTGCTGAATGTATGATTTCATAGGGCAGTGATATCCTCAAATAGCCATTGCTGCTTTACGTTTTCTAGATTACAAGATTTCACTTCAAGTTTGTCGCCAATGATTTCTACGCAGCCACGAATCGATTCTATGACACCGCCAATCTAATGAATATATATGGTTATTTTCGAGTAGTAGAAGAAATGCTAAAATACCTTAGTTTACAAAGGATCTGGAAAATTTTTGAATGGCTCCTTAGCGTGATATTGTTAAATGAAATTAGAGACTGAAGATTCACCAAAACTACTGGGTACCAATAGTTTGAATTTTGAAAAACTTTTTAATTGTTTTTAAAAGTTTCTCATTTTGTTCACGATTTAAACAAAAAACTAAAAATATGCACTCTGTTGCCTTGGTTGCATTTTGTAAGGCATCTCTAGAATGTGGGCCTTGATAGAGAGAATTAAATGGTAAAATTGATTTCCTCATTAAGAGAAAATGTGACTTTTAAACTGAACTTCTCCTCCTATGGAACGTTTTATGAAAAGCCAGGAAATAGTTAAATGCATCACGTACACTCCAAGTAGTATAACGCTTATATTATTTGACTTTCGATCTATTCAGCAAGACTCTAAATCTACTTGGAAATTAAATTGCCTCTATCCATTTTTTCTCCAATAACCAGAGTAATGTCTGCTGGATGTTGAGAATAATGGTAGCTACTCTCTATAGACATTGAAAAAGCAAAGAATTTATCTCCAATTTAGATTTTCTATAACGAAGAGAGTTGCACAACATAAGGTTCATCTTGTGGTATTCAGACTAGCTAGAAATTTAAAAAATTGATTCCTTTGTAGTAATTAGCTGATTTTTCAAGTAGCACGATGCAAATTCCAACAAATAGAAATTATGGTTGAAGAAGATATTCTAAAAACTTTAAAAGTGGAAATACAGACCAGGGCTTGTATTTTGTCTAGAATTAGATGGGAGTCACTTCAAAACATAGATGATATAATTCATAATTGTTGTGCCTTTTTTCGATTCTTTGAGAATGAAAGAAAATTAAAAATCATATTTTAAGCAAAATTCATTTTGTAAAATAAAAACAATCACTTATCTAAGCATAAAGAATTGTTATGAATAAACGAGGGAGAAGATTTTTGATAAAATTAATTTAAAATTTAGACAGATTGAATTAATAATAATAATTTATTTATAGTAATTTTATTTTAAGAAAGATATTTTGATATTATTAACACGTATACGTTGTGGTCAAAGTGGTTAACTTGGTCATTATATAATGACCGGTCAGAGTGAATAATTATTGATTATGATCAAGAGTGTTTTGGTCAAAGTGTATAATCTTAAAATGAATATTTTATGGACCAACTTTTGATAACCAGCAAGATCTTCCAAAAGACTACAGTTTTGAAACCCATCCTCGAAACGTATTGTCGCCAATATTATTAAAACAATTATTCTAATAAAAAGTAATTTCAATACTGAGCAGCCTCAACCAAACTTGGTTGTTGCAAGAGAGGTAGAAAATGGAACCTCAGTTTTAAATTTCTAGAAAACGCGTTGATGCGAGAAGCTATTTTGAGGTTTACAATTAAATTGAAAAAAAGATTGATTAGAATAACTCATGTAATCTTTTCTGATTAATAGTATAATTTCTTTGATTTGAACAACGCACACAGAGTAAGGAAAAGGGAAACAAACACAAAAGAAGGAAATAACACATTTAGAAGTGGGTTGCATTAGAGTAGTATGGGAAGTGTAATCAATCTTTGTAATTGCTTGAACAACATTCAGCATGGAATCAATAGGAAAAGAATAGGAGATTTTAATTCACTCGATATACGTAATATATATTTGATTACTAATCATTACTTGAGAAGCACTTATGTTAAAGAGAATAACGCAATATCCCTACTCAGGGCATGGTGAATTTTTGAATAGAAACTAGATCTGTTTAACCCTCCTAGGCCCACAATAAAATAATTGTTACATCTCACTAGAAGGCCCATAACTCCGACATATTCGAAATAATAATAATTCAGGAATTTTTAAGCTTTCGAATGATATCACTTTCGCACCTCAATAACATTAGGTTTCGAAATTAAAGCTGTTTGAAATATGCGCGCAAAAATAATTTGAATTTTTTCTAAACATCATCAACTTCTAACATTTCTAATTTGAAAAATGTTCAAGACAAAAATGTCTTTTTAATTTGCCTCACTAATATATCCGCAAAATAATTCTCAAAATTCCAAGTTTTTCTATGCTTGGGCCTAGGAGGGTTAATACGATCTGACAGATGTAAAGAGTTATATCAGTAAGTGACTTGAAGCAAATGATAAAACTTCAGTTATTGGATTAAAACACGAGGTTCCAAGTCCACAGGATTATAGGCTTTTGAAAAAATGTCAGCCCACTTCATCTTCAATTGAAAGAACGTCCTCACAGATGTCATATTTTTTAAGCAAGAGAAACATTTTCTTAAGAAAAATTCTAGAAAATATTATTTTTTTTGTTTGAATGGCTTTCTCAAATTGTAATCTTCAATAGAATGTTTCAATAAATTTGAATTTTAGAAATTTTTTGTAACGAATTGTATCCTATATCATTGTATTGATATAGCTTTGATAACATGGAATTTTTTGACTAGCACGATATTATATGAAACTATTACCATGCATAAATATGACCATTTCCATTTTTAACCAAAGAATTTATGCTAAATTCTTTCTCTTCTCTGCTTCAATATATGGATTCGTTATAAAGCAGTGAAACCAGGTGCATGCAATCCTTAATTAATGAAACCTTGATACAATTGAGACTTTCATTATTGAGATATCGAACATTTAAATGGACAGGTCTGCAAATGAAGAAAAGGCCACAGATATTTTTGTAAATCGTAGCCAAATTTAAAGTTATTAAAATATTTTTTGTTAATCAATAATACAAGATTAGATTTCAGCTCCAAATTAGAGCTTGGACCACATAAAGGTCGTATTATATTAGAATCGCAATTAGGGAATTAATCATCATCTTTAGATAACATACCTCGGGTTTTGTCTTAGATAGAATACATTTATGAGGAGAGATAATCCTGAGTTCAATTTGCTAATTGCATTACCCTCAATAGCGGACAAACTAAAGATTACTCCCTAACATTGAATAAGTCAGGCGTTGATAAACCTATTATCTTCTCACAAGATCGAATTAACACAAAAAGAGTTCTATTAATGAAAGTTAGTATGAAGAATTATTAAAGCCTACTATACTCATGAGTAGGGCGCTGATTTACTATTTAGAATTTAATCTTCTCTGAACTAATCTTTGTTCATGATGTGAAATAGAAGTGGAAAATCCATCTAATTTCAGTGCGTAAATAAAGCGTATTTAAAAAATTTGTCGCACCAAATTAAAATTTTTGCAAATTCCAGGATCGACTGAAATTATGAAAATTTGTGGCAAAATTATTTAATTTATAAATTTTCTGTAAAATTCTACTTAAATCATGATTTCAAAAAATGTATATTCAAGTCCAAAGTTTTATTGGATGACTCACTTCATTGTAGGAAAATTTCTGAAAGCCTTGCTGACCATGACAGACATAGAGGGATAGAAAGCCCGGCTTAGCGTTGACATCAAAGCACCGTTCGTCTTGACGAATTTCGCCTACTTTGGTCAGGTACCAAGCCTCAATAAAATTAGAATGGATAAGCTTTTAAAAATTAAGGTTATGATGCTAGCGAGGCAGAAAGGGATTCTCTCGGAAAAATGGGTTAATGCCAAAAATGATAAAAATATTATTTTCATGGTAGAGCATAGCGTGTTTTTCATTTAAAATCAATCTCAAGGGTCTAAAAATTCCCAATTTCCTACTTTTGCCCTACTATTAAGAAATGCCTCTCTTAAGAACTGCAATTGGTGAAAGAGGAGATTTTTAAAGTCTTCAGCAAATCAATACATTCCATGAGTTTGAGAGTATTCTCTGATAGCATTGGTCAATGTCAGTCAGCGTATAATATTGGATATTCAACCTTTTAGGCTATCGAGAGGGTGAATAAAAAATTCTAATAGACATAAGCAAATAATATATGTCATTAATTAGACTCAATAACTCTATAAAAACAAAAATGGATACCATTGGATACGTTGATCACAGTTTTGTCAATAGATTGTCTCTCCAATCGAGACAATCAGAATATCCATAGAGAACTGCTATAACGAAAAATTATGAAGAAAGAAGAGTTACTATAGGGACTGTGAATTGAAACTATCATCATCTTATTCCAATGATAAAGAATTTTGCGGCCAAGAACTACACATGTAGTGAGCCTTGATGGCATCAAAACTATGCAATGAAGCGACTAATTCAAATTATATCCTCTCACTAAACACAGGAAATAGCACACTAATACTTATTTTAGACATGATTTAATTACATTAAAAATTCATATTTTAAATAATTTTTACATAAAATTAAAAAAAGTATAATCTTTTGATTTTTCTATGTCTGTCAATAATTAGAGATTTCGATCCAGAAAATTGAAAATTTCTGATTCAACTTTTCAACCGATAGACTCAGCTCTCAAGAGTGGTATAAACATATAAACTAGAACACGAAGGAATATCAACGTTTTGAATATCCCTATAACATCAGACATGGAGAGCATTTGAAATATTCAAAGAAATCATTTCGAAGCATCTCAAGCGACTTTCCTCAAAGATGCTTGAATTAAACGTTCAAATAATAACTTGGAAAAGAGATGAACATAAAAGAGCTTTGCGTGAAACATACTTGACGTCTGAGTCCTCTGAACTTAAATTAATGTTATTCTTAAGATCAACTATAATTACTGAGCATATCTAAGCCTACTACTATGGAGAGATAGATTTATTGAACAGTGACCCACTTGAGGTCCTCCAAATTCGTGGCATTGATATGGAAAGACTGCATTTTTATCCTTATTGCCAGAATCTATGCACATGTTGGTACTCGGATTACGAAGCTTGAAAAAGGATTAATTAGACAAGTCTTATTTACCAAATAAAATTTGAGATCATAACTAGAAGTCTCGTTCGAGATCAGGATTAATTTTCCACTTACCCTTCCATGAAGAATGGCAACATCGGGATTGAAAAGTTCCGGAAATATTGTGTCTAGGTACCACTTGAATGTTTTACACTTGTTTTTTTCACGGAGGGCAATTCTCTCCGAGACATCACCGATGTCATCCTATGAAGACAAAACGTTAAAATTGAGTACATTTAATCTACAACTCAGACTTCAGCTGAGCCCTATTAAAATGAGATAATAATAACCATTCGCGTGTAAGTAGAAAAAGTATTGATCACTGATCAATAACGAATCTTGAGATTTACAAATTTCTTGAACTCTAGAATCAAGGGATCAGCAGGGTTAAGAAAAAAAATAATTTTATATCGTATTTATGGGGTCACCTAAGAAATCTGATCTTTAATCCCATCTAGTTTTTTAATTTTTCTGAAAAAAATATGAAAATTCAATACTAGAAATAAAAATATATTATTCAGATAAATATAAGCGAATCAATTCGATGCTATCTGATCGCGGCTTGAACGTCTGATCGAGGTAATCAGGGAAAGCCTACGTGGTCTTTAGATCAGGTATTAATCTATCTTTAGTTAGGATCGAATTTAGGATGTTACTGAAATCCCATCGTATTCAAATAAGGTTTTATAATTTGAAGAAGAAATATTAGGCCCCGAATAGAATGCATGATAATGAGAAGAAAACTGTGCTTTACGAGGTCGATTTAACAGATCAA
This sequence comes from Gyrodactylus salaris, assembly GCA_000715275.1. Lineage (NCBI taxonomy): Eukaryota > Metazoa > Platyhelminthes > Monogenea > Gyrodactylidea > Gyrodactylidae > Gyrodactylus > Gyrodactylus salaris. The sequence continues at coordinate 11,811 of JJOG01006083.1, forward strand.
TGTTCATGATGAAGAGGTTCTAACTAGCACCTTAAAAAACAAGTTGAAGTTGTGTCTAGATAAAATCTATCAGTTTGAGTGTACAACGAAGAAATGAATTTAAAGCTTGAGTTATTATCGATAATTATCAACCTGGATCAATAAGTGAAAAAAGGTTCATTATAGATTATATCATTATTATTTTTTTCTCTAACACATTACCAAGGCAACGTAAACCTTGTGAATTCATGATTAAAATGTAAGCATTGGATGAGATGAATCTGCTTGGTTTCTTACATTCCGTATTCAGCTTTTAGATTATACATCTTTTTGATTACTTGACAAAAGATGTATAATAACTGTGATATCCCTAAATGGATTTAAAGTCCCTAGATTTAGATTGTGTCTATAGATTTCATGAGAGCAAAATATTTTAACAAATGTTGCTTTTACTTTACATTTTATTTTCCCAGTCTAACTTTGGGCCGTAACCTTTTTAGGTCATATCTCTCTGTAAATGAGAAAATCATAGGTGTTTCAACTATGTGAATCTCATCTGAATTCCTATTTTAAGAACTCATTCGATTTGGCTTATCAGAAAATTTCATTTAAAATTAATAAATTAAAACCTTTATTACTTCAAATGTGTTGTTTAAAGTCACTGGATATCGGGTGTACGAAAGAGTCGTAATGAAGAGGAAATATTGCAGAAAACTACCTTCGCATATTTTTTCTCAAAATTTCTATACCAAAATAACCTTTCATTATCAGCTTGAAGGATGGACAGAATATAAAAGCGCCCTAGAGATGTCCATCTAAGCATACTGAGAACACTATGATGGGTTAAATAATATCCCATGTTGGAATTTGTAATATTTACCACGTTTAACAATACAAAGCGCTACTTCTTGTTTCATTCTAAGACTTTCTCATTTCTAAAACCAGATTTCAGAAATGCAACTCTACATCTTTGATATTATTGACAAGCGTCATATACTCCATGTATATCTAAAATCATGAGACTGTAGTCAGTTTTTCTAGAGCAATTAAACCTTAGAAAGTTAGTCTATAAGATCTTTACTTAAATACGTAGCCTAATAATTATAATAAGACAAACCGATTCGTTGACTAGGAATGCTTAGTAATACGAGAAATCAATTTATTTCTTGAATTATTATTATTTCAAGGGAAAATAATATTATATTGACGATGATATTTCACTTGGAGAGTGGTCCACTTTTCCCACATAAAATGATTCATTTGGTAAATTAAGTTATAAGAGATAATTAGAATTAGTAACGGTACAAGGATCAGGAAAAATTCTTTTGTAGATTACAAAAGATTGATGAGCAGGAATTCTAGGCTGAAAGCATTTAACATCACAATGTATACAGTATACAGGCAGTAAATGAACAAGAATAGTCAAATGAAAATTTAGGCAAGAGACTCAACTTCAGAGGTGATGTTTTCAGTCAAGATATTAAGAGGAGTCTAGATGGTCTCATTCAACAAAATTATGACGGAATAAGAATCATATTCAAGACTTTTCAATCTTATCAACAAAGACAAACTAAGCACTGAGGAGAACGGCAATCTAGTATACATTTTCACAGAGGAGTGTGGATCTGACTACATTGGTCATACGACAAGAACGCTATCAATCAGAATCAAAGAACATGACAGCAGACATGGATCTTCGATTTTCCAACACAAATCAGAATGCGAGACATGTAGAATATGTGGGATAGTTCCGTATCTTGAATAGAAACCCAAGCATCGGCCTGCTCAACCTGAGAATTATGGGGAAAATTCACGAAGTTAAGACCAACCAAACAATTGAAGCTCATGCATTCCTTGGGATTAAGATGGCCAGGATGAAAGTTTTTTTTCTTTTGGAGTTTCTTTTTTCTTTCGTGAATCAAAATGTTAAAACAATTTTCTATATTACTACGTTGAGACAATTCAAGAATTCATACAAACTATTCATTACAATTTTCAAAATTTTGTTCCGATTGAAGAACTGATGATTTCGGTTGAAATATAAAATTTCCTCACTTTAAAAAAATAGGCAAAATTGGTCGAGTTAATCCATCCATACATCGGTGTATACGTGTATTTGTGGCCTTCAAATATATTAACTAATTACGTTTAATTTTGTTTTATTAAAGGCCCTTTGCAAGTTATGGCTTGTTATTAATTTTAAATATTCTGATAATTATCAAATCGATAAGTCCTTTATTCATAACCTCCCACTTAGTTACCAATAATACGTAATTTTTTATTGATAAAATGAATATTTATATTTAATGAAGATCATTTTCGACATAAGCTATCGAAGAATTCTTAGTTTAAAAGCTAGCAATGTTTTTACAATCGAACATTGGAGAAAATCGAAGGTAATTGTGAATATAAATGAATACCGACATTTATTTAAAATAAATCAGAAATATAACTTTGACTCATCATATTTTTCACCCCAAAATTGATATAGTATTAAAATCTTGGATAAATCCAGATTTATATTTGATCTTTTAAACTGTGTAATTACTTTTTAGGGTTATTTTAGACCTTATTGTACCGTGAATATGATTCAAAGATCAACAATGTTTAGAACCTTGAAGTATAAAAGTTCGATTTGAAAGTTCACGGATTTTTTTACAAGCAAAATCAACACAGTACTTGCAGATTCGAGAAATCGACAAGTTTTCGAGAGACTGCATATTAAGAGTTGGAAAAAAGAAATCAAATATAACTTTCAAGAATGTTGATTTGAATCTTGAATCATCATGTACATGTTCGTCTGTAAGAAGCAACGGATATCCTTGTGCTCGTGTGGCTGCTGTTGTTTCATTCACGAACGTCGAAATGGAAGATTATATTTATCATCCCTACGAGTCAATATCCTTAGAAAAAAATGTATCGTCGACCTTTCAATTTTTGCCCAGGGTCCACGAGATGAAATGTATTAAAATGCATTAATTCATTTAAATATCTCCTTTTCACACTTTTTGATTTCAAAACACAAATTTCTTGTTAAAAAATTATTTTTGGATTCAATGTGTTACATCTGACTCTTATTGGTACGTTAGGATCCACTATAGAAGCCGATCTTGAAGTGTAAAACCATTCTTTCTCAATTATGTCTAAAACACTATCCTTCAGAATATATATATCATGGAAGAGTCAGTTTTTGTTTTATCGAAAGAATAATCCCAATAATCTACTATTATTTTTTCCGCTTTCGAAATGATGACAAATTTGAGGTTTTTTTGAGGATAAAGTCAATATCCCAAATGCATTAATTTATTTTTGATATGCATCAACATTGTATGGCCCTAGCAATGGTAACTGAGCTACCTATCAGATAATTACTACTCACAAGTCTTTTACCGCTTCTCTCATAATAGAACCTCTTGTAATCATCCAGCCATACTTCAGCGAGACGGTCATTGTTCCTCTTTAGCGGGCTTTTATGCTTACTATCCCATGTGTAGGGGGAACGCTTACGAAAGATGTGTCCAACGACGCTACAGGGCATGATGAAGAGACTCCCACCACACATCCAGGTCTAGGGAATTTATTTTTATTAGCAAAGTTCTTGAAATATTCCAATAAAGACTGACTCTAACACAACTTTACAGACAACCTAGAATCCCCGTACCTTTGACTAGTAGCGGTTCATTGTAATAGCCAGAATATTTTCGGCTCTTACAGAAGTACGGGGATCTACGATCCAGAAGGGATCCTTGGTTGTGTAATGTTGTTAAAAGTCGGTCTTTATAGAAAAAATTTCAGAAACTACGAGCAATATCTTGAGAGATTATTCTTCATTCAAAATCTAGACTCACTTTAAAAGAAATCTCCAGATTTTCAGCACCCCAAACCTCAAATCCAGGATCATAAGAGCCGAGATGCAAGAAGAATTCTTTATTTATGGCAAACAAGCCCCCAGCAATGGTTGGAGTGCTGAAAAAAAACAAGAAAAATTTAATAAGAATTATTTACTAATTTTTGGTATTTTCTGAACCTGGGTTCATAAGGTGAAATTGTCATGAGAAATAAGTAAAACTTTTGTATTTTTCTAAATTTCAAATTCTAAAATCCTTTTTCAAATGATTTTTAAGAGTGATATTTGCAGATATTCGAATTATTTTTAAAGATTACTAGTCAATATGTTGATTTTAAAAACTATCAAAGGCAGAAAGATTTTCTTAGAAATCTCGTATAGTTTCAGAGTTATAGTTTTCCGACGATGGATCCTCCACTAGAATCGAAAAGATTGAAAAAATCTTCAAGATGTAATATAATGAGGATTTTAGTAAAGATTCACTAAAAGGTGCATTTTCTTACTCAATGCGCGAATTGTTCAATCATTCAACTTATATTAGATAGATGTTCCTCAGGAGATTACGGAGGAGACGGAAATTCTTCTAATTTATCAAATAGAAAACGTGTCGTGCAGAATTCAGATTTTTACAATTTTCATAGTATAATCGATCGTTGGGGAACTTTTTCATAATCTCTCTAAGAATTATTGACGAGTTCAAAAAGATATTTTTTGTGTATAATTTTAATGTCCCACCATTGATCCATGAACTTGAAGGAGAGATTGACCCAGGGATGTACAAAATAATGAGCTTCCAAAGAAACCATGAGAATGATGCACCCTGTCACGAAGTGTCTCTTCACTCGATTATAAGTTGAGTCAATCTTGTTGTTTATTTAAAATGGTCTGGATTTTTCAATAGAGATTGTGACCACTTGCAAAGGAAAGAGAAATTCAAAATATTGACTCTTTATGAAATATAGAAAAGTACCTCATAAATCTCTAAACAATTTGTTCACAATGACGCTTTCGGTACTTCAACTAAAGATCAGAGATTTCGAGTAGAAAACGAGTAAGGAATTATTATTTATTTCATTGTTTTTACTACTTTTTCAAAAAATGCATAAATCTCAAGTCAGCGATTTACGCACTAAAGTATACATTTGTAACACACCTTGCCTATTGCATTTCGTACGATACAAATTACACAAATCCTTTCATTATCAATACCATCGGTCTGATATTCAGGCTGAGATTAGATTTTTTACATATTTGTGAAAATCGATGATTTTTCCTATTTTTGAACCCAAAAACCAATGAGATTGCTTCATTAAATCTTAGCTTAGTATGTGACTGTCCTCAATTCTATTCAGCTTTCCAAGTCATAAAACCATGCGCAAATACGTGAAACAGTACCGTGAAAATACTTTTACTTATGTACAGAAACCATCGACAACTTGCCGTTGATGAAGAAGTTTGAGGCCAGTAATACCGAGAGTTACACATATTTTAAAGATGAATTTTGAGTTTAAACACATCTAAGTAAGTGTAAGTCTGTAATTTTTTCTGCGAGCCCGATCGAATCTTTTGCTCAATAAAAATAATTCCTATTTTGGAAATGCTTTTCTTACAACTTTTCCTTCAGATTATTGCACTATTCATACTCAGATAATACCGAGCAGAGTGAATAAATGAGAGAGTTCAGAATTCCTAAATATTAATTGTAACAATCTTTCTCTTCAGCAAACTAAACAGTCGTAGGTAATGAATTAGGTCAAAAAATGTATTTTTCTCTCCAAGAGAAAGTTATTTTTTGAAAATTTAGTTTTATTCCATTCATTTTTATGTAATGATGGCTAACCAGGAAGGAATGTATGATTGATTTATAATATTAATACATTGCAGTGTGAAATGAATACTGAAAAATAATGTCTACATCATCTAAGAGCAATATCAAATATGTATTGTTCAAATACTAGTATTTCTCATTGGTATAGTGAAAAAGTTACGTTATATAAATATTTTCTTCATCTTTTTCTCTAAAGTACAATCCAATTATTTTCAGATCAAGTAGTATATTTCTTTTCATATAGTATTCGGCACAAATGATTGCTCTGGTGTTGGATTTTAAACCTTTTCTTTGAAAACTGTCTACTATTGATCGAGAGTAGAAAATACCTTCTGAGAGCAATTCATGAAAATTATAGGTGAAATTATAGAAGAGTCCATCTGATAATGTCCTGATTTTAAAATTTGCAAAATTTTGAATTTGGCGAGACACCTCTGGATAAACACAGAAATAAGACGAATTTTTTGTGTACAAATTTTTCTTGAAGAATGCCTTCTAAAACAATGATGAGATAAATTTTAGTGACACAAAAGAAGTAGAAAATCAATATAAATACCCCAGAAAGGTTTCTCTATAAAATTTACGCATATTTTTGAAAAAATACATAATAATATTTGGTGTCCTATAAACATCCGTGCGGGCAATTCGTACGATTTCTTTTTTCCCAAAATTACGTTTAAAAGCACTCATAGACTCAAGGAAAATTAGAGGATTAAATAACTCACGGTAACGGCGATGTAGGAGCTCCGACCCTATTCCTGGCCTTCTCTGGCGGAAAGTGCCAGTTGAAAGTGAGACTCCAGGTGAAGCCTCCAACTTGTACACTATCCGGTTTAATCTGCTGCACCTCAAAGTTTTCATCAATAATGTTTCCAATAGCCGGCGCTACAACGTTCTTCTTGTCGTCGGCGATAGTGCTGAGCAACGGCTCTAGCCATCCCGTAAGACATTCAATGTGGGAGTCGAGGAAGATGAGAACTTCTGCTTTCGCTATTGCTGTTCCTTGCAGGCGGGCCTGAATGAGACCGGTTCGCTCCTTGAGACGAAGCACTTTGACTACTCTTAAGGGTTTTATGTATTCTTCCAGCGGTGTTTTTAAATGATCTAAAACCATATTAAGAAATCATCAATTGGGCGCTCAAGAAGCATAGTTGATGTGTTTTTCTACTAAAAAGCTTAATAACTTGTCTACTTTTAAGGCTGCAAGTAGTCAAAGAAACCAAGATAAAAAAGAGGGGGAAGATGCATAAATTATAATCTAAAATATCAAGCCATATGAGTGATTCATCTCCACATTGCTTGAAGCTTGTTAGCAAGTTGAATATTAATTGTAATAGCTTTTAATGTACAAATTGATTCATAATTCGATAATTAATATTCACTTATATGTAGATATGTTGAATCACTTTATCTAACCTTTAGAAACGAAATAGCAAATCAATAGAAAATGCTTTTTCACTCGTACATTACACATTAAGGGAGAAACTCATGTCTGGGGGAGATATTCATGAAAGAAGAAACAGGTTCAAAAGACCAGAAAACTCTGTAATGTCATCAATTATGAAGAAGAATTAACAAAACATGAGGTAGTGTATTTGTTCTTCGTTTGAAGCTGTCTTCAAGGTATGACTAGTTGAATGATTAGTTATCATGACATTCTCTCGAGGTACGAGAGAAGAAACAGAGAGAGAAATTATGTTACATAAAGTTATCTCTCTTGTTTCTTGTATAGTTTAATAATAGATCACATAGTGCTCTTCAAGCAACATGCTTTTTTTCTGTGAATTTCTGTAACTCAAGATGACGAAGGAATCGATTGGAATGATATTTCGTTCGTGTACACATCTGAACTAATCTTTCCTTCTTTTTTAATACTCTTGAGAGGTCAATCTTGGAGTCCTCTTAATAGTAGAAGTGTTTTATGTACCTTGATGTTCAAAGATTCGAAAAAATCACAAAAGCTTACGGCCCTATTGATTATAATAATTATTATCTGGTGATGTCACAAGAACTAAATAGAAGATAATCGTAAAAATAGAAGTTTGCTTAGCTAATAAAGCGTAACCTTTAATTGTTCAGTAACCTTTTCTCTGATAACTACTGAGTGCAAAAATGAAGGCTTGTCGAAGTTGACCATCTTTGGGCTTGTAATTTTGGTGTCCAACTTTAATGTACACATGAGGGGGAGAAAAATAGACAAGTCATCGGTATTCAACTCTTTTTTCTAACCTACATTTGATCAGAGTTCTCTGATGGGAATGAATCAATGTGCTGATATTCAAAATAAAAAAAATTATATTTTTAAATAAAACTCAGAGAGCTCATACTAATTTGATTTGAATCAATAAGAATTCAATTAGAACAAGTATAGTTTTCAGCCAGAGATCAAACATTTTCCACTTGGACCTAGATATTGTTTTCGATTCAATATCTTTAAAAGGAATAACTAATCTTCATGACTGATAATGGCAATGATTTAATTCTTAACCTAAATTCTATTCATATGTATCATTTATTTAAAAATATTTATTTTGTCTTCTCTTGAGAGACAAAATAGATTAATTAGCTCTGAGCTTGTCTTTCAAAGTTAAGATTTATAAAGTTTTATCAATTCTTTAATTTTCCATTCTAAAGAAGTCCCGTCTTAGTATCAGATTTAATGAAAATAATCAAAAATTATTTCAAAAATCCAACAAAATTTCATTCATATGAGACCTTTTTTCTGCAAGAGTGGAACAAGTTATTTCAGTGTTAGTACAAGAATGGGCCAAAAAGATTAGCAGTGTATATGTTGTGGTCGAAGGGATTAATTTGATCATCATTAGGGCACCAAGTAATTTTTTGGTGATCTAGAAATTATATATAATGACCGGTTGAATAATAAACGGTTCAGACTGTTTCCTTATCTTGCTTTATTTTTCCTATTTGAATGCATGAATGGCCGGCCATACTAGTGGTCTCGGCTATTTGACAGATTTATTCAGCCACTTTACTGACTGGTTCATAAAATGTATTTTTAAACTTAAATGTCTCTTGCTGAATATCTAGAGATCTAGAAAAATATTTCAATATCAATACAGGCTCTTGATAATTCCCTTAAACTGCGTATTTATTGAACAAGTTAATAAACACTTGGAATTATACAAGTATGAAGTAAACGCTGAGCTCGTAGAATGTTATATTTACGATAAAGCAACCTTTATAAATGTCAAATGAAAAGTTTGTAATAAATCCTTATATAACTAATACGTTATTAAAATTGATACTCTATTTGATTGATTAGAATCATCTAATGAGGTAATGTTTACACAACACTCTGTGCAAGTTATTACATCAAATTGGTTCACCAATCTGTTGCAAAAGAGAGAAAAATTCGAATTTCTGACCTTACACACATTACACGTGGAGCAATATAATAAAACCGTTCTCTTTTATTACAATGACTATGAGGTTTCAGATTGAATAACATAATCATTCATTCTAATCGGAGATGAACTATCTCAAGTCTTACTAATCTTGATGTGTACTACAACCTAGGCAGAGGATTTTTTATAATTTCTATATTCGTAATTTGCTACCGAAATGGGGGGCTTTGAAATAATAAAATGCAAAGCCATTAAAGTTTTACGATCAGATTTGTCTTGTTTGATTGGCAATCGCTTTTAGACAATGCAAATAAACTAAAGATTGGATTTGAAAGACGTATCATTTGTGTGATCAGTTTTTTGGGAATGTCAGAAATGACAAACACTTTTTGATCTTGGAATAATATCACAAATAAATTGATTTAATTTATTCGATAAATCAACAAATCAAAGTTGTTTATCCTAGATGGGCTTAACTGTGACTAATCGATCAGATTATGAGTTGGCTATTTTATAATTTATGTGTCCAAGTTTTTGCATTTTGGAAACATTTTTAAGAGAACAAAAGTAGATATGCTAATTTCATCTAGGGTTATTATCACTTTGTATAGGCGGGGTAGAGATTATTATTACGACTCATAGGATGGACAAAAGATAGCAATGACTGTTTTATTTATGGGTGAATTATCACTTGACACAGGAGATAGATATGAAAATTTCAACACACACAAGATAGACCAGTGAGAATTATCATCAGGCACACGAGGGGTAGAGATATCTATCTTGACGCAAAGTAGATCCTCTTCTATTTTCATCACTCACAGATGAAGTACTGTACAATAGAACTCTTTCTAATAAGATCAAAAGACTCGATTTCAAGTCCCAAACTACGTAGATTCATAAACGGTAGCTACATGTCGGTGGTAATGAATTAATGGGAATGAAAAGGCATATTATAAAAAAGGAATTAGTCTTTTAGAGTTTGAAAGAAATCTATAAATGAAAACTATTTCGAATTTTTAGTCTCGGAAAGAAAGATAATAATAGTTTGGACTTTCGAATTGCGCGTTATTCAATCCTACCCTGGTATGCAGGAAAAGTTATATTTTTCCCAAAGATTACTGAGTAGAGCCTCTAGATAAAGTTTTCTTTCCTCCAAGTATGTAATAAAATCGAAGTTGGGCAATGATCCAGCTATTAACATATTCTTATCAAATTTTTATTATCCCCCACTCTCTCCAAGAGAGACTTTGTAATAAGAAAACCGAGGGAAATAATCTAGTTTCGTTACAATTTGCAGTTTTAAAATTATAGAGTTTTAATAGTTTCAAAGTGCTTTTAAAATCACATTTAATTGAGAAAACAAACTAAAAGATGGTGGCTGAAATACATTTTAGAACAGAAAGGACCAAATCTCAAGAAGAAAATCACACCTTGGAACGACTGTTTTCTTCAGATAATTATAATCTCTATATAACAAATCGGCATAAATGAATTCTATAATGTAACTGAATTCATTTTTCAACGCCCTTGGGCAAATCCATTGTTATTCTTCTTTTTACATTTCCGATTTGAAATATATAGATCCTGATAACAGAGTAGAGAACGTAATGATGAGATCATGAGTACACACTTCTTCTCGCCTACTAGAAATGGTTGTTTCTAGAAAGTTTATTGATTCTGTTCATAATCTGATTTTTTCTTTTGGCCAAAAATAACAGAGGAGAGTACACGACGTGTACTGCACGTGAATTTATAAAACCTACTTTAAGCGAATAACGAGCGATAAAAGAGATTGAATTTGTTTGGTGACTAACATAAAAATAAACCGCGACAATTGTGTTAAAGGTTACGCTCTCGTTTCAGCCAAGAGTTCATTGCCATAAATGTCAACTGAGATACGCATTCAACTGGTACTAACAAGTAATCATGTCCAAGACTGCAAATATTGAGGAGAAAGCTTGACTACTTTTCATTTACAAGATCATCCACTGTGGGAGATCGCGATCTCAAGTCGAAAAGGTAGCACAATCGAGGCGAGACTCACCCATTGTTGAGGCATCATCCACGAGGATAATCTCTTCAATGTTATCTGGATTGCTTCGATCGATAATGGAATGTACAGAGCGGAGCAACGTCGACCAAGCCTCATTGTGGAAACAGATGATCACTGATGCTTTCTGGAGTTTTGAGTTTATTGGACTCGCTTTACATCTAGAAAGTGAAAAATGCTATTCACCTGACTTGAGGATTATAATTATTTGGACTAAATATTTCAACTTAGTTTTTGCGGAGAACAGTGCATTATTTTGAAATATTTACAACTTCCTAGTAATCTTGGGATGACCATCTTTGGCGCAATTCGGATGCATAATGTCAAAGTTACATAGATTTTAAGATTTTGGAAAATTAATATTTGGATGATTAAAATGACATTTTTGATGTCAGCAAAACTTTGAACACCTGTATAATTATAACTAGAGATAATTAAGAGAAGATAATTACACCAATCAAAAGCTCATTCCTTTTTCTATGAAATGTGATAAAATTTTGAGTTTTATGAACGCATATTTCTTGTAGTATTTTCAACTTTTACTTTAACGGGTCACCAGTGTCCGAAGGGATTTACCCGGGTTAAACATACTGCCAAGAAAAGAATGACTAAATTCAAATATGATATTTTTGTCTCAGAATCAACTGAGGATCAGAAATCACAGAATGTCCAGGACTAGGGTCAAGATGTCAGCCAAAAAATATAAAATAAGCTTCAAGTTTATCAAATCTGTTTTAATTGAAAAATGTCATTAAAACTTCAAAATTTAGATT